>QKWP01001503.1:73079-90646 GCA_003550325.1 Gigaspora rosea
AAAAAAAAAAAAAAAACTTAATATATGCCCGAAGACACTTTTTAAGAAAAAAAATTCTATCCGAAAACATGAGAATCCGGCCAAATTTTTAGAGCTGCCTTGAGAAATAAAAGGGTTTCAGCGTACTGTGGACTAAGCCTTGTTCGTTTTTCCATAATAGTAAGGCCTACAGACGAAAACAAGCGTTCTGATAGAACGGATGTCGCCGGGATACACAAATACTTGCGTGCAAGCTTTGCAAGTGCTGGATACTCGGTCTTTCTTGATTCCCACCATTGAAGTATGTTTGTTTGACTTGATACTTTTGCCAATAACAAATATGAATCAAATTTGCCTTCAGGATTATTTTGCTAACCCGATTGCTCATCAGGATTAGTGGTTTCTGTTAAGAAGATATCTTCATCATTACAAATTTTGTTACTAAAATCCATTTGATCCATTTCCAACAAATCATTTATTTTATAAAAATTAGTTAATTCACGGTACTCATTACGTGCTTCTGAAATAGTATAACGCTTTTCATCCTCTGTAAAAACTTGCATATCTTTCGTTTGTGAATCAAAAAAAGTGGCAAGTCGAATTAATCTAGTTGGTGCTGGAAATCGGTTTTGAATTAATATATAAAGTTGTCTTCCAAATTTTTGAACATCAACTTTATGTATTAATGTGCAATTAACTTTCGTCTTAATATAGTTAATCGCATACCATGCTTGTGAAAGGGTTGGGTACTGAGAACCAGACAACCATTTTGAAGCAACTTCATAAGGTCGCAACAATTCAACTAATTCAGTTACCTTTTTCCATTCACTAGATGTTAGTTCTTTTTCCTTGTAACTTTGTAATGCCGTATTTTCACTGGACTCAACCAAAAGCAATTTATACTTATACATCGCTGGTTTAAGTGTAGCTAATCATTTTAACAAATAGAACGTTGAATTCCACCTGGTTGACACGTCATGAACTACGAAAAGAAGTCTATCCCACTCTTCCATTTTCATTTGAGCATCAAGAAGAAACTGCTTTTGCTTTGGACTACTACTGAAATGGAATACGACGTCTTTGCATTTTTTGATTAAGTTTATGATTTCGGTACATTCTCTTAGTGCATCGTGTATAGCAAGTTGTAACGTATGGCCAAAGCAAAAAATTTTTGATATACCATGTCTTTGTTCTAATCTTTCTAGACAGGACTTAATGTTCAACCCATTATCAACTGTCCCACAGATAATCTTATTCTTAAGTTTAAGGTTATAAAGAATTTTGATTATTTTGTTTAAAAGACGTTCTGCGGTATGGGGATATGGAAAGCATGAAATTTCTCCAACCATTTCTTTCATTTGAAAATTGCTGTTGATCCAATGAAATATAAACCCAATATACGGGTCGCCATTGTCAGAAGTCCATATATCAGTAGTGAACAATGCATAGCTAATTTCGTCATCATCAAGCGCATACTCGCGCATATTACTCAAAATTTTGTCTTCTGCATTAATAAGGATTTCTTTTAATTGATCCTTACTAGGCATATTAATTTGGGGGTCTAGTCCTTCAATTATTTTTTTAAATGATAAAAAGCTGCAATGTTATTATTGAGCTTTTTTTGTTTTGGATTGTTAAATATATACTTTGTTGTCTTATTAAACGCCTAAACCAATGTCATTTGTGATGGTTCTGCAGTTACATGAAATTCGCAACTGCCATTATCTTTTGCTTCAATACTTACATGACCACTTTCAATAATTTCTTTTGAAAGATGGTGTTTACCCCTTAAGTGTCTCCACAAATTTGATATAGATCCATCCTTTCGATATTTTATTTGTGGACAACTTTTATGGCGACATGTCCAAAATTCTATATTATTAACTAGCACTATCGAATAAAAAGCTTTTACAGGGCTTCTTTCCGATTTTTCAGGTTTTTTTTGTTGCAAGTTACCAGGTAAAGATAGATTATTTGTTCGAGATAGTGTAGATGGTGTAGATAGTGTAGATGATCGTAACGAAACTTCACTTTCTACATCACTCATTTCTAAATTAATATCGCCGTCATTTACATGCATTTTGTCTCTAAATTAAATTTATTAATTTTTTTCTTTAATAAATACACAGTATAATAAATATTTTAATAAATAGGTATTATATACTAACCATTCGTACAGTAACACATCTATATATTGTCTATATATATTCTTTAATATGTTTGTTTTAATTCTTAGAAGGCTTGAAGCAGTATTAAAAATGTTTACAATGGCAGGTATTTGAATGCAAATAGACTTGCACAAGTATTATTTAATTTTTTTTTCACAAAGCCCTCGGGCACTTAAAAGAACAGAGTGGAATAAGTAAAATAGCAGGAGTTAACCAGGACAAGAAAACCAAGCAGCACACCGAGCGAAAAGGGTTATTAATCTAGTTTTTATAATAAATCTAATGACAATACATTGCTTAAATTAAATTTAATAATAAAATTTAGCAGTTGTCGAACTTTAAATAAGATACTTACTGCTTGGGGATCGTTTAAACTATTTTATTCAGATTGAAATTAGAGTTGAGGCTAGGATTGTTAAAAACTATTATTTTTTTTAAAGTAAATTTAGATGTTTTTTTTATCATATACGATAATCAAATCATATGAAAAGAGCTTACGCTGATTGGCTAGAAGAATAAAAACCACAAAAAATAGATCTGATTGGCTAACCTGTATAACCCGGGTTATGATCCGGGTTAGTACCTGATCCGACCCTTATTGATCTGGGTTGCTGTTTTTTGACCCAGGTAACATCTCTACCTACAACCCAACTACGAGAATTGTCTATTTAAACCCTCTGGTTCATGGTTCTCCTATTACTACCTGACGCACTACATTTAGCAGATTGTGGGCCACAACCCTTTTAGATATTGACGACCTAAGGGCTACTTTACCCTCGCACAAGAGCCTACCAGAACACCTTCCATGTCCCATACATGTACCATTGCCCGGATTTGGTAACCGAGGCTACCTGCCCTTATTAGGTTCATTCCAATCGTAGTATCCACCTTCTCTGGCGCATACCGTAAGGACTGATTTTCACTACCTTCTAACTCGGGTCTTGCCAAATGGGTTCTTGTGGGTTTTTTCCAGTTCCCTGAATTTGCGATATAACACATACATTATTGCGGCCACAGGCTCCCATTCAAAATAGTGGAACCAAGGTTACAGGTTTAACGCCCAACTGCTTATAAGCCACAATCACCGAATACAGATTTAACTTCAAAACATCGCCAGTGGGATTCGAACTATCAACCTGCCACTTGGGGGTGACACCTTGACCACTTCTCTAAGGCACCACACCCTTTTATAATAACAATAATATAAAAATAATAAAGCAACCTAATATTTCTATTGAAGTATTTGATATTATTATCAAGTAAGTATTAATAAATATATATAATATAAAATATTTATTAAGTCTCAAAAGTATTGATGTTGATAATACTATGTAGATATATTTCTAATAGTACTATTTCTTTAGAAACAGTAAATGTTTTAGTTATTTTTGAATTTTTAATTGCTTTTAGTAAGTTTGGTCTTGAAGTGTTGATTAAGTACATTCAGTTATTTTTACTTGATAATAATTCTTTCTAGTTATGTCTTAACTTTTCTCGTGTTTATCAAGCCAGTTTTAAAAATAAAAGATTTGCAACAAATTTGTACAAAGATTATTGCCAACCATGCAAATATTATTTTTGTTTTAGAAGAATTTCTCACTCTTTCAGAAAATATCTTAATTTTTATCTTAAAGATTGAAAATTTACAAATAGATAAAGAAAAAATTTGGGATTATATTATTAAGAAAGGAATTGCTTAAAACCTTTTCTATCTTCTAATCTTGACAAATAGTCAAATAAACATTTTTTAGCATTAAAAATTTCACTTCAAAATTGTCTCTCTTTAATTTACAATTTTTAAATTTCTGGCGAAGATATTTTTAATAAAATCTGGCCTTATCAAAAACTTCTTGAATCAACTTTGTGAGCAGATGTTATGCTAACATTTATAGCACTGAATAGGAATATCACTATTTACTTCACATGTTTACCTTCTTACATTAATTTACCTACAACTCCAGAACTCTACCTTCACGAAATAGTATTTCTATTGCTGAATTAAATATATGTATGCAAAATCTTAACATATAACATATAGAGAAGTGCTGTAAAAAAGATTTAAAAATTTTTTTTGTTTTTTAAAAATATAAATTTAAATTTTTAAATTCTTACAAAGCAAATTTTTAATGTTTTAAACATTGAGTTCCTAAAAATAGGTTATAGTTTTTGAGAATACTAAGAACATTAAATCTTTAACACTAGAGAAGAAAGGAATATTTACTATTTATAAGAAATTAGATGATGAAATAGCACTTTTCTTAAATATTTATATCTAAAATTTATTTTTTTATAGACTAGAGAACCAAATTTGACAAAAAGCCATTATTGCAAAAACCCAATTTCTTTATGATTATCTAATCAAATTTGGCAAAGCCTTTTTGTTTTTTTAAAAGAGAGGTCTTTTCTTTGTTCCATTTATTAAAATAATAAAATTTATATATGTAATTCTACTATCTACTGGGAGAAGCTAGTTTACTCTAGACTTAAATCTTTACTAGATTAGTTAAAAACCTCTGGATTATAAACTTATAATTGTGTATTGTGTTCAGAGATGTGTTATACTTAATAAAATTGTCTTTCTAGCAGTTTAAGTTTAATAATCTGTAGGTTGTTCTTTCGTGGGTTACAGATTTAACTAGGTCCTCTATTATGTCTAATGTAGGAAAAGCCTGGTTAATGTTTTTGTAGTTAGGTGTTCATATATCTTTATTTATATTACTGAGTAGTTTATGATAGAGGGTAGGTGTGTATTTTATTCTATCATTTAGGTTCTGTATTGGGTATAATGTTGCAGATGTAATAACCAGTAGGTGCAGTATTTTTGTGATATAAGTATTTATAAAGTTGTTCGTGTATATATTTGGATCAGTTAGAGTACATTTTGTTTTTTTCTCAGTTTTGGCCAACACCTTTTTGATTACCTTATCAAGTTTCTTTTTGTTCTTTGAACATGCTAACCAGTATATGGAATCATCATTATCTGTTTGATAGAAACTATATTTTGTATCCTTGTATTTGTTAGGATTTCTATTGTATATATTAAAAGTATAGAAAGCTCATTGGTTAGCACTTTGATCTTCCATGATTTTATTCTTTCATGTTTTGGATTGGTGCTTTTTGTTAATGGTTGGCTGTGAATATTCATACTATTATATATTAGTTTCCAATTAATCATATTTGATTCTTGATTCCATTGTTGTACTAATAACAGGGCTGCCCAATTATTTATTTTTTGCCTTGTTCAGGATCTTGGTTAGTCTTTGTGAAGTAAATGGTATAACCTTATTATCAAAATATAGTAGAAACCTGTTCTGTAAGAATACAGAGAGAATGAACTCTGTAACTGTTTTTGTAGATTTTGGTTTATTGTGATATTATATATAACTATTTTACTTGATACTGCTATGGCTAAACTGAGATAGTAATAAGCAAAATCTAGCTTAATAAACTGATGTCTTAGATAAGTCAGGGTCTCTTATTTTAGACATTATCTGCTAGATTTCACTATTGTTAGTTGTAATGTTAATAGTTGATTAATTTGGAATCAGGGTTCATACTATTAGAAGAGCTATATTACGGTATTCAAGTACAAAGCCATAGATAAAAGGTTGCGAACAATTTTTTATTTATAATTTTTTATATCAGGTCTAGAGATATACATTTCGGGGGACACTTAAAGTCAGTATTACCCCTGCAAATTAAAATTTTTTTTACCCATGCTTTGATTGACCGATCGATCTTCCGATCAATCACCCTTAAACCTTCTTTTAACCGTACTTCTGTACTATGTTTCTTTTTTGATTATCTTTCTTTATTTGTAATACTACTATATTATATCTATTTTTCTTATTTATATTTTATATCACCCCTCATAGATAAATAACGTGATCCCTGTTTTTACATAATTATATGACGAATCATCTTTTAGATCTTTCATCATGTAATCTTCTTAATACATAGAACAATTATGTATGAAATATTATTGCTTCATTCAGGGACGAATGAACATAAAGCATTTAAATATTACCAAATCGCCCCTTGTACAAAGGGAGCGAGTAATTAAAGTTTATAGGAGGATTGAATGAAATTGAAGCATTCAATTATTATTGTTTTGTTTGTGGCATTTAGAAAGCCATACGATTGATCCAAAAATTATTGCTGTGTCAAATTATGAATACATTAGATATGACTATCAGGATAACAATACTCCTACAATAGACTAGTGTAATTAATTTATATATATCGATTATGTATTTAAAGTCGAAGGTTTTGCCTTAATAAAGTTTCTTCAGACTTCACTCTGCTGAATAAACTCTAAATTATAAGTTAGTAGGCATTTCAAAGCTGAAGGCAACTTATAAAACTTTATTTTTGTATTGTCGAATTCTCAACACTGCTTGTTAGCATTAAACTATGCTAATTGAATTGTTTATTGAACCCTTAAATTGAAATTGATGCCCGTACATTACTATAATACATTGTTTATTCAATTTACTGATTTCATTGTTTAATAGATTTAAATTGAATTCTTAGTTTGATCGTTGCATTAATTAATTAAATCATTGATATATTTAAGCCTTACATTGATATATCATTTCACTTAATACATTAATACT
This sequence comes from Gigaspora rosea, assembly GCA_003550325.1. Lineage (NCBI taxonomy): Eukaryota > Fungi > Glomeromycota > Glomeromycetes > Diversisporales > Gigasporaceae > Gigaspora > Gigaspora rosea. The sequence goes on from QKWP01001503.1 coordinate 79,843, forward strand.
GTCCATAAATAAGCATATACATCACTCTTGATCACATAATTATTACCCCACCTCTTAGATATATATATTTCTTATTCAATTCCTTTTACGCCAAAGTATTTTGCTCTCCCTTACACATATACCTACCTCTCGTAACTAAAAACCAGTTTACTATTCTGAGACTACATTGGCAGCTGTTTGATGCTCTCCCATCTGATAGTAATATTTGGTGCTGATTGTGTAAATTACGCCGCAATTCAGATTTTGTATACAATTGAAAGTTTGTATGAATAATTTCGAACAACATTTTCAAAATAATCATAGACACGACCAATATCATTATCTTTTTGAGAAGACTCCTTAGGCTATTGGGTATCTCGTAAAGCATTATTGTAATAAATCTTGTGCTCTTTGTTTCGCACCAACTGAAAAACTTTCAGAACAGTTTCTTAACTTTTGAACATGGTACAATCATAACCATTTATCTACTCATTATTCGCAGTACTCTATACAATATTTTGAGGAACTCGTTGACCTCGGTCTAGAAAATATCCCAGATAATCTTCTTCGGCACTTTATTTTTTCTTTTCGGTATAGCGGTCCTCCAGACTTTCGAACTCATAAACAAAATTCTTACGGTCTACCAGGAAGCATACATGTTCACCCAGGCCCCTCTCTGAAATATTGAAAACGTTAGTGAACCTTCTGAAGACTTTGAAGAAATGGTGCAGAATGAGCGAAATGATGACAATATTTACCTGATTAACCTGAATCTTGATAACCAACAACCCAATCTCCAGCCTCCAGTCCGCCTGCTAGAAGAAGAAGAGAAAGTTGACCCGATAGTCCTTCTTACACAACAAATCGGAAATTTGGTTTTTCAAATGCAATATGCTCCCGCTCCTCAAATTAACCTTCCTGAAGCAGAGCCTTGTGAGTTAAATCTAATTACTTACCCTGAGTTCTCTGCTAGGAAACAAGATCCAATCTTTTGGCTCGAAGATGTTGAGAAGGCCTTTGAGGCCAATCAAATCCAAGATAAGAGAAAGATTCCCGTAATTGTTCTGAAGCTTAAAGGAGCTGCGGCCACGTAGTGGGTTACTAACCAGGCCCAATTATTGCCCATTAATCAATGGAACGATCGTGCTGCCCCAAATTGAAGCTTCCGACCTTCCTTCATTATTCAGTTTAGAACCCTGCATTAGAAAGTAAGTGGTTTGCCCAGCTTACCCAGAAGAAACAAGGCCCTGTTGAAGATGTCGACTCCTACCATGTTGCCTTCGAAGAATTACTACGAAGAGTCAAGGCCAGAGAACATCGATATCCGATAGTGCTAAGGCGCAAATGTTTATAAACGGTCTTCGAACTGAACTTTCTCTTTCTGTGGCTCCATTCATGCCTCATTCCCTTGTTGCTACATATGAGCAGGTGAAAGCGTTTAAAACTTTTTTTAGACAAAGCACAACTTTTTTTAATCCTTACCTACTTTCCGTTACATATGCTACCGTCCCCAATCTCTAACTCTCACGTGGGTGTTCTCCCTTCTGTTCCTCCTCTAGTAGAAACACTCTTGAAAATGGGAAAAGCCATAGTCAAGTTAGAAGAAGCCTTTATAGCTATGGTCACTCAGATGAAAGGAAACCGTGACCCGCTCCGAAGGAATTGGAACAACCAACCTCGTTATCCCTGCTACCAGTGTGGTCAAACCAGATATTATACACGAGATTGTTCTCAACCCTTCCAACTGAATAATTCAAGAACTGTGGCTACCAGGAGTAATGCCATTCCTGTCGGACACAATAATCAACCTAGGAATAATTCTCCTGCTGATCCCGGTAACAGTGAATGTACCTCAAGTGATGCCCATACATTTTTAAATCTTATAGGGGACAACCAAATGTTCATGGCCAATGGGAAAGGTGAGAGGCCTATACAGTCTACCAGACTTAAACGGCAACAGACTGAAGAAGACTTAACTGTCGGTGCTCCAGATGAAGAATTGGGACAGCAGAGTGAAGTCTCGAAATCTTCTGTGCCTCCAACAAAGGCTGATAAAGCTATGACGATCCGTAAAAAGAAATTCCTTGAGGACCCTCCACAAATATGCTTTAATGCCCCCTTATTCGGTAGTAGCTGATATTTGTGATAAACAAGCCAATATTACTATCAGCAGTTGCTTCAGTCAGTTCCTTCTATGCATGCTTAGTTGGTAAAGGGACTTCGAAAGAAGGCTGCACCTAAACGAAAGGCTCGTAATTATGTTAACCTACAGCCCTCCCCAACTTCAACCACTTTATATTATGATGCAGTAGTTTTCAACAGAGTAATACCTTTGATTATCAATAGTGGTTCTTCAGGAAGTGTCATCTCCTCTTACCTACTAAGCGATTTGGGAGTAAAAGCTAAAAGGCCTTCCATAGTAAATATGGTTAATGTTCACGGCCAAGTAAGAGAGCAATCAGTGAGATTTCATACTTCCCATTTGTTGTTAGAGGAGTAGAAATCCCTGTTGATGTGGTTGTGACCGATGCAGCATCGTATCAAGCCATTGTCGGAAATGACTGGCTGTTTAAAGTTCACACCAAGATAGATTACAACTCTTCGGAGATAACCTTCCAGTGAGGAGATGATAAGGTTGTAATTCCTATTGAATTTCGTCGACTGCAGCATGCTCCTATTCAAGAAAATAATCATCCAAAAGAAAAAAGCCAGAATAACAAAGAAGAAGATAATGAGGATATTAGGTCAGAAAAGGAGGAAGAAGAAAGTGAATACGAAGAAGAAGAGGAACTAGAAGATCGACTATTTGGATTTTCTGAAGAAGAAGATATTATTTACTATTATACCCCACTTGGTTGTACTTCACTCCCGTCCGTAACAAACTCCCGTATAAAACCCGTTTTAGTAGAAAAACTTTTGGACAAGATAACTCTTATGGCTCCCATGATTTTTTTGCTTCAGAGAAGACCCCGACTAAAGAGCATGGCGTTTCAAAAGGGTGGTGGAATTTGGAAGATGAGGAAGTAAAGAAACGAGAAGATGCCTTTCAAGATTCACTAGACAAAGTAGATTTTTTCTTTGATAGGGCCTTCGAGTTGGTTTCGGAACTTGATATAGGGTTACTCGAATTAGAGGAGAAAGATCAAATGAATAATTTCCTCCTTGAATATCAAGAGCTCTTTGCTCGGTTCCCTTCTGACCTAGGGAAGACCAGTTTAGTTACCCATCGAATTTTTACAGGTGACGCTCCTCCTGTAAAATGAAAGGCATATGGGACGTCCCCATGGAAAAAGAATTCTTGGAAAATGAAGTTGCACAAATATTGGAAGCTCATGTTATTCAGCCCTTCAAGAGTCCCTGGACTTCCCCGTAGTGTTGGTTAATCAAAAGAATAAAATCTGAATTTGTATTGATTACCGGCATCTAAACACAGTGACAAAAAAAAATAATTATCCCTTACCTGTTATTAATGACCTTCTTGATACCCTTAAACATTTAGCGTGATATACCTCACTCGATTTGGCCAGTGGATACTAGCAAATCGAAGTGGATCCAAATGACAGAGAGAAGACCGCATTTATATGTCATCACTGGACTTATAAATTTAATGTTATGCCTTTCAGCCTAACTAATGCCCTTGCCATGTTCCAGCGCCTGATGGATAAAGTCTTCCATGGCATTAATGGAAAATTCGTCTTTATATATCTCGACAATATTAATATTTTTTTTCTTCTTTTGATTTGCATCTTCAACATTTAATAGAAGTTTTTCAACAGCTTAAAAAGGCTGAGTTGATGTTGAATCCTGGTAAATGCCATTTCGCTAAGAAGGAGCACCAGTTTCTGGGATATGTGATTAGTGTCGATGAGATCTCTACTGACCCCAAGAAGGTCGAGGTTATTCGTAACTTTCCTGTTCTGACTAATTTATGGCATCTTCATGGGTTTCTAGGTCTGGCCTCTTATTATAAACGGTTTATTCAAAATTTTTCCAAGGTAGCTGGCCGCTCAATCTACTTTTAAAAAAGGATAAAAGTTATGTATGGACTTTAGAGCAACAGGTAGCCTTCCAGGAATTGGAAAACAGGCTCATGTCCGCTCCTATACTAGCCTACTCTGGCTTTGGTAAGAAATTCTTGCTGTTCACTGATGCTTCCAGAAGGGCTATCAGGCGATTTTTTCACAAAGAGACAAACAAGGCAAGGAAAGAATAATTTCGTATGCCAGTAGAACCATGTCTACGACAGAAAGGAACTACTCGGTAACTAAGCAAGAATGTCTTGCTGTAATTTGGTCTGTGTTTTACTTCTGTCAATACCTTCACAGGGTCAGTTTACATTGATTACTGACTATTTGGCCCTCAAGTTTTTGTTTGGTCGAAAGCTTCCTCATGGACAACTTGCTCGGTGGATCTTGACTTTACAGGAGTATGATTTTGATGTGCTACACCATGCTGAGAAACAACATGCTAATGCCGATTGTCTCTCCTGAATTGCTGAAGAATCAATTACTTTCTTCGAATCAACCCAATTTTGACTATCTAACCTCTTCCACCACTTTTTATATTTCTTTCCTTTTTTTATTATAATCTGTAATTCCCTACAACCACTGCTATTAACTTTTAAAATTACTTTTATCATTACTATTATGGATCCTGCACTCTACCATACCTATACGGAATATTTAAACAACTCTACGGCCTGTGAGCCACAACAACAAAAGATCTTACAAAATAAAACTAGACACTACGTTCTCATCGATAAAATTTTATATAAAAATTCCAGACAGACACCTCTTAGATACCTTTGAGTTCTTTTGCTTCATGAGGTTCCTTCTATACTCTTTAGCCTATATTCGGACCCTATGTCCAGACATTTTAACTTCTACTCTACTCTTCAACGAATTGCGCAAAGGTTCTTTTGGCCCCAAATGGGGGAAGATATAAAAAGTACGTTAGATCTTGTGACCCATGTCAGTGCTGGGAAAAACCTAGGACACGTAAACACCTTTTTCTGATAAAAATTGGACAGCCCTTCGACCGAGTTGGGATTGACATCGTGGGGCCGTTATTCAGACTAGCTCCAGGAAGAAGTACATTGTAGTTGCCACCAAATATCTCACAAAGTGGCCAGAAGCGCGTGCCCTTTCTGAAGCCAATGCACCTGCCGTTGCATTATTTATTATTGAGGATATCATATGCCGGCACAGTTGCAGATCCTTTTGTCCGATTAGGGAAAGCAACCTTTTAGTAGACGCTGTATGCGCCCAAATCATCATTATTCTATCGCATACCACCCGCAGACTAACGGGCTAGTCGAGCGGTTCAATCGAACCTTATGTGAGGTCTTGTCCAAATGTGCTATGCAATTTGGAGGAGACTGGGATCAATATCTACCGGCTGCCCTATCAGCCTATCGTACCACTCGACATAGTACCACTGGGTATTAACCCTTCTTTCTTCTGTATGGAAGAGACTCCGTGTTGCCCTTAGAAGTAGATGAAAAACAAAAGAACCCCCTTCAAGCGAAGAGGAACTTCAAGATCAAATACTAAGAAGACTTACAATTTTACTGGGTGACTTCCTGAAGGCTTAAAGAAAGGCCCGTGAAAGGGTAGAAAAAGCTCAGGTTAGACAGAAGAAGCAACATGATCAAATATACAATCTCGACAGTTACTCCATATGAGAGCAAGTCCTTCGGTACAAGTCCTTCCTCGAAGGGACTTATAAAGACAAATTGAAGAAAAGATGGGAAGGGCCTTTCTATATTCATGATGTCTTTGACCACGGAATTTATAAGCTTTGAACATTAAATGACAAAGTCCTAAAACAAAAGTTTTACAGGAATAGACTAAAGCAATATCACCCCCGTATAGAGTCTCTGGACCTTGCATTAAACTCTTTGATCTCGCAGAAGCTCAATAATTTAAAAAGGGAGTCTGTTACCCCTGCAAATTAAAATTTTTTTTTACCCATGATTCGATTGACCGATCGACCTTCTGATCGATTACCCTTAAACCTTCTTTTAACCGTACTCCTGTACTATGTTTCTTTTTTGATTATCTTTTTTTATTTGTGATACTACTATATTATATCTATTTTCCTTATTTATATTTTATATCACCCCACATAGATGGATAATGCGAACCCCGGTTTTACATAATCATATGACGAATCATCTTTTAGATCTTTCATCACGTAATCTTCTTAATACATAGAACAATTATATATGAAATATTATTGCTTCGTTCAGGGACGAACGAACATAAAGCATTTAAATATTACCAAATCACCCCTTGTACAAAGGGAGCGAGTAATTAAAGTTCATAGGAGGATTGAATGAAATTGAAGCATTCAATTATTATCGTTTTGTTTGTGGCATTTAAAAAGCCATATGATTGATCCAAAAATTATTGCCGTGTCAAATTATGAATGCATTAGATATAACTATTGGGATAACAATACTCCTACAATAGACTAGTGTAATTAATTTATATGTATCGATTACAGTATGTATTTAAAGTTGAAGGTTTTGCCTTAATAAAGTTTCTTCAGACTTTGCTCTGCTGAATAAACTCTAAATTATAAGTTAGTAGGCATTTCAAAGCCGAAGGCAACTTATAAAACTTTATTTTTGTATTGTCGAATTCTCAACACTGCTTGTTAGCATTAAACTATGCTAATTGAATTGTTTATTGAACCCTTAAATTGATATTGATACCCGTACATTACTATAATACATCGTTTATTCAATTTACTGATTTCATTGTTTGATAGATTTAAATTGAATTCTTAGTTTGATAGTTGCATTAATTAATTGAATCATTGATACATTTAAGCCTTACATTGATACATCCTTTCACTTAATACATTAATACCGTCCATAAATAAGCATATACACCACTCTCGATCACATAATCATCACCCCACCTCTTAGATATATATATTTCTTACTCAATTCCTTTTACGCCAAAGTATTTCGCTCTCCCCTTACACATATACCTACCTCTCGTAACTAAAAACCAGTTTACTATCCTGAGACTACATTGGCGGTTGTCTGACGCTCTCCCATCTGATAGTAACACCGGGTCCATCATGAATTTAAATTAACGTTAAGGTTTAGGGTCAGTTTAGAACCTATAGTGGCTGAAGTTAGAAGGCTCTATATGTAAAATCGTCCTCCTGACATTTTTTTTTAATGGGTCAAGAAAGGTTTAGACACTCGTTTCTTGTATTTCTCGCATTTTTTACTTTTTTTGCTTCGTCGGGATGATCCGTGTAAACAAAAACTTGCGATTTTGATTGGTCGTGCGAAACGGAAGATCTCGTGATGGACCTGGCTTTAAGCGGCATCCACTTATTTGCGCGCTCCTGGAGAGGAAATAGCCAATCGAAAGTGCAAATTTTGACTATTCCAGATCAGCCCGACGAAGAATTCGAACACGCGTAAAAGAAGAAAAAAGCGAAAATACGCAAAAACTAATGTTTAAATCGATCTTGGTGCACTAATTAAAAATGACGGGAATGAAATTTTACTTATATTAAGTATCATTCTAACCCTATAGCCTCTAACGTTAAGGCCCTAACCCTAAATTTTTATCTCGCGCACTTAGTTTATTTACAAAATCGGATTCCCTTTTTTATTTTGTGTTACCCGCGCAAATAAGTAAAATGGCTTTAAGCGACCCCCAAATCCGCGTGGTACAAGAGTATGGCAAGCAGTTACTTAGTTTATAAATGTTACTAAATTTGATTACAATAAACATATTATCATGATAACCAAATTTTTCGAACAACTTTCTAGTAATTTAAACGAGCTTCTTAAAAACAGTGACGAATACAATGTTATTATTGAAGTTGGTCAGGAGCCAAATAATCAAACATTTAAAGTACATTCTATCATTCTAAATTCTCGAAGTTTATATTTTAAAGATAAATTAGGTGTAATTACTTATAATGACAATAATGTGAAAATAATAAAGCAACCTAATATTTCTATTGAAGTATTCGATATTATCATCAAGTAAGTATTAATAAATGCAATACAAAAATTAAGTTTCAAAAGTATTGACGTTCATAATACCATACGTAGGTATATTTATAATGGCACCGTTTCTTTAGAAACGGTAAATATTTCAGTTATTTATGAACTTTTAATTGCTTCTAGTGAGTTTGGTCTTGAAGAGTTGATTAAACACATTCAGTTATTTTTACTTGAGAATAATTCTTCCTGGTTACGTCTTAACTTTTCTCGTGTTTATCAAGCCAGTTTTAAAAACGATAATTTAAAAGATTTGCAACAATTTTGCGCAAATATTATTGCCAAACATCCAAAGATTATTTTTGATTCAGATGAATTTCTTACTCTTTCAGAAAATATCTTAATTTTTATCTTAAAGCTTGATGATTTACAAATGGATGAAGGAAAAATTTGGGATTACGTCATTAAGTGGGGAATTGCTCGAAACCCTTCTCTACCTCCTGATCTTGACAAATGGTCTGATGAACATTTTTTAGCGTTAAAAAATTCACTTCAAAATTGTCTCCCTTTAATTCGCTATTTTCAAATTTCTGGTGCTTTCCGCCATTTTATAAATGGGTTTACCTAAGAGAAAACATTTATAATCGTTGAAATGGTTCCTTATATCACCTTCGTAATTTGAAGATATTTTTGATAAAATCCTGCCATATCAGAAACTTATTGAACCAACTTTATGGAAAGATATTATGCTAAAATTTATGGCACCGAATAGGAATATTACTATTACTTCACATGTTTTACCTCCTCGCATTAATTTACCTACAACTCTACCTTCACGAAATAGTATTTCTATTGCTGAATCAAATAAAACATCGGAATTAAGAAAAAGCGGTGAAGCTTATCTTAATATGGGTAAATATAAAGCTTGTAGACTTAACTAAATCATTAGACATTGAACCAAATAATGCGTTTGCACTGAAAAATCGAGGAGTCGTTTATTATAAAATGAAAGAATATGATAAATCACTTGCAGATCTAGACAAATCATTAGAAATTGAACCGGATGACGCATTTGCATTAAGATGTCGTGGTGTTCTTACGAATACTTTTTTCACTACACTATTCTCTGTCTAAATTTAGCGGATTATAAGTTTGCTAATTTAAGAAACTTGCAACTAGATCTTTTTTCTACGGAAACGACGAAACTTATTACTGGATGGATAAATATGAAGAATCACTTGCAGATTTAAACAAATCATTAGAAATTGAACCAAATAGTGCGCTTACATTAAAAAATCGTGGAAACACTTATCGTATGATGAATATATATGAAGAATCACTTGCAGATTTAAACAAATCATTAGAAATCGGACCAAATAATGTATTTGCGTTAAGAGTTCGTGGAGCGACTTACCGCGATATGGGAAAATATAAGGAATCGCTTGCAGATTTAAACAAATCATTAGAAATTGAACCGAATGTTGCAGATGCATTAGCAAATCGTGGAGATATTTATCGCATGATGAATAAATATGAAGAATCACCTGCAGATTTAAATAAATCATTAGAAATTGAACCAAATAATGCATATGCATTAAGAGTTCGTAAACTTATCGTATAATGAATAAGTATGAAGAATCACTTGCAGATTTAAATAAATCACTAGAAATTGAACCAAACAATGCACTTGCATTAAAAAGGCGTGGAGATACTTATCGCATGATGGATAAATATGAAGAGTCACTTGCAGATTTAAACAAATCATTAGAGATTGAACCAAATGATGCGTTTGCACTGAAACTTCGTGGACAAACTTATCACTTGATGAAAAGATATGAAGAATCACTTGCAGATTTCAATAAATCATTAGAAATTGAACCAAATAATGCATTTGCATTAAAATGCCGTGGTGCAATTTACTGCGTTATAAGAAAATATAAGGAATCACTTGCAGATTTAGATAGGTTGTTAGAAATTGAGCCAAATGATACGTGGGCATTGGTCCAACGTAAATTAACAATCGAAAAATTAAATAATTAAAAAATGAATAAACGAATTTATAATTTCAGTTGGTAAAGAATAATATACAGAATAATAAANTTATCGCAAGATGAAAAGATATGAAGAATCACTTGCAGATTTCAATAAATCATTAGAAATTAAACCAAATGATGCACGTGCATTAAAATGTCGTGGTAAAACTTACCGCGATATAAGAAAATATAAGAATCACTTGCAGATTTAGATAGGTCGTTAGAAATTGAACCAAATGATACGTGGGCATTGGACCAACGTAAATTAACAATCAAAAATTAAATAATTAAAAAATGAATAAACGAATTTGTAATTTCAGTTGCTAAAGAATAATATACAGAATCAAGAAATATTATTTATAAATGATGCTTTATAAATAGTATTTAATTTGTTTGTTTTCTCTTTTGCGCTTTATTTTTAATGTATAAGAACATTGAATCCTAACTTTGTTCCTCTTTAGCCATTTTTATTTAAGAAGAATTTTATTAAAATGGAAAATTAATAGTTTGTCCATTAATCACTATAAAGGATCATATCTTTATAGACTTTTTTAAAGTGTTTAATGTTAGCGAGAAACTGATTTTTTTAAAGTGCAACGTAACAATAAATCCAGAAGCTAGAAGTTACACTATATTAATATATATTATGGTATCAAAGCACAAAGCTATAGATAAAAGGTTGCGAACAATTCTTTATTTATAATTTTTTATATCAGGTCTAGAGATGTACATCTCGCGAGATGAACTTAGCATACATTTCAAATGTCGCACGCGAGATCATATCGCGCGACTTCTCGCGAGCCATGTGACAAAA
>QKWP01001503.1:93896-130648 GCA_003550325.1 Gigaspora rosea
ATTGAACCAAATAATGCGTTTGCATTAAGAATTCGTGGAAATACTTATCGCCTGATGAATAAATATGAAGAGTCACTTGCAGATCTAAACAAATCATTAGAAATTGAACCAAATAATGCATTTGCATTGAAATTTCGTGGAGATACTTATCGTATGGTGAATAAGTATGAAGAATCACTTGCAGATTTCAATAAATCACTAGAAATTGAACCAAATGATGCAAAATGTCGTGGTGCAACTTACCGCGATATAAGAAAATATAAGGAATCGCTTCAGATTTAGATAGGTCGTTAGAAATTGAGCCAAATGATACGTGGGCATTGGACCAACGTAAATTAACAGTCGAAAAATTAAATAATTAAAAAATGAATAAACGAATTTGTAATTTCGTTGCTAAAGAATAATATACAGAATAATAAATTTGAATATATCACATAAAAAATATTTAATTCAATAAATATTATCATATTTATAAATGATGTTTTATAAATAGCATTTAATTGGTTTTGTTTTCTCTTTTGCGCTTCATTTTTAATGTATAAGTCATTGAATCCTAAATTTGTTCCTCTTTAGCCATTTCTATTCAAGAAGAATTTTATTAAAATGGAAAATTAATAGTTTGTCCATTAATCACTATAAATTAGACTTTTTTAAAGTGTTTAATGTTAGCGAGAAACTGATTTTTTTAAAGTGCAACGTGACAATAAATCCAGAAACTAGAAGTTACACTATATTAATATATATTACGGTATTCAAAGCACAAAGCTATAGATAAAAGGTTGCGAACAATTTTTTATTTATAATTTTTTAAGATGTACATCTCGCGAGATGAACTTAGCATACATTTCAAATGTAGATCATATCGCGCGACTTCTCGCGAGCCATGTGACAAAAGATCACTCTAGAAAAATTTATACATTTTGTAATCATTGATCATTAAAATTCTTGATCAAATAATCTATCTCACGCGAAATATGATACATGTCATGCGTAATCTCGGGTGTGGATAATTCTACGACCTCGCGCGTGGTACAAGAGTATGACAAGCAACTACTTGGTTTATAAATGTTACTAAATTTGATTACAATAAACATATTATCATGATAACCAAATTTTTCGAACAACTTTCTAGTAATTTAAACGAGCTTCTTAAAAACAGTGACGAATACAATGTTATTATTGAAGTTGGTCAGGAGCCAAATAATCAAACATTTAAAGTACATTCTATCATTCTAAATTCTCGAAGTTTATATTTTAAAGATAAATTAGGTGTAATTACTTATAATGACAATAATGTGAAAATAATAAAGCAACCTAATATTTCTATTGAAGTATTCGATATTATCATCAAGTAAGTATTAATAAATATATATATATAAAATATTTAAGTTTCAAAAGTATTGATGTTGTTGATAATACCATGTAGGTATATTTATAATGGCACCTTTTCTTTAGAAACGGTAAATATTTCAGTTATTTTTGAACTTTTAATTGCTTCCAGTGAGTTTGGTCTTGAAGAGTTGGTTAAACACATTCAGTTATTTCTACTTGAGAATAATTCTTCCTGGTTACGTCTTAACTTTTCTCGTGTTTATCAAGCCAGTTTTAAAAACGATAATTTAAAAGATTTGCAACAATTTTGCGCAAATATTATTGCCAAACATCCAAAGATTATTTTTGATTCAGATGAATTTCTTACTCTTTCAGAAAATATCTTAATTTTTATCTTAAAGCTTGATGATTTACAAATGGATGAAGGAAAAATTTGGGATTACGTCATTAAGTGGGGAATTGCTCGAAACCCTTCTCTACCTCCTGATCTTGACAAATGGTCTGATGAACATTTTTTAGCGTTAAAAAATTCACTTCAAAATTGTCTCCCTTTAATTCGCTATTTTCAAATTTCTGGTGCTTTCCGCCATTTTATAAATGGGTTTACCTAAGAGAAAACATTTATAATCGTTGAAATGGTTCCTTATATCACCTTCGTAATTTGAAGATATTTTTGATAAAATCCTGCCATATCAGAAACTTATTGAACCAACTTTATGGAAAGAAATTATGTTAAAATTTATGGCACCAAATAGGAATATTACTATTACTTCACATGTTTTACCTCCTCGCATTAATTTACCTACAACTCTACCTTCACGAAATAGTATTTCTATTGCTGAATCAAATAAAACATCGGAATTAAGAAAAAGCGGTGAAGCTTATCTTAATATGGGTAAATATAAAGCTTGTAGACTTAACTAAATCATTAGACATTGAACCAAATAATGCGTTTGCACTGAAAAATCGAGGAGTCGTTTATTATAAAATGAAAGAATATGATAAATCACTTGCAGATCTAGACAAATCATTAGAAATTGAACCGGATGACGCATTTGCATTAAGATGTCGTGGTGTTCTTACGAATACTTTTTTCACTACACTATTCTCTGTCTAAATTTAGCGGATTATAAGTTTGCTAATTTAAGAAACTTGCAACTAGATCTTTTTTCTACGGAAACGACGAAACTTATTACTGGATGGATAAATATGAAGAATCACTTGCAGATTTAAACAAATCATTAGAAATTGAACCAAATAGTGCGCTTACATTAAAAAATCGTGGAAACACTTATCGTATGATGAATATATATGAAGAATCACTTGCAGATTTAAACAAATCATTAGAAATCGGACCAAATAATGTATTTGCGTTAAGAGTTCGTGGAGCGACTTACCGCGATATGGGAAAATATAAGGAATCGCTTGCAGATTTAAACAAATCATTAGAAATTGAACCGAATGTTGCAGATGCATTAGCAAATCGTGGAGATATTTATCGCATGATGAATAAATATGAAGAATCACCTGCAGATTTAAATAAATCATTAGAAATTGAACCAAATAATGCATATGCATTAAGAGTTCGTAAACTTATCGTATAATGAATAAGTATGAAGAATCACTTGCAGATTTAAATAAATCACTAGAAATTGAACCAAACAATGCACTTGCATTAAAAAGGCGTGGAGATACTTATCGCATGATGGATAAATATGAAGAGTCACTTGCAGATTTAAACAAATCATTAGAGATTGAACCAAATGATGCGTTTGCACTGAAACTTCGTGGACAAACTTATCACTTGATGAAAAGATATGAAGAATCACTTGCAGATTTCAATAAATCATTAGAAATTGAACCAAATAATGCATTTGCATTAAAATGCCGTGGTGCAATTTACTGCGTTATAAGAAAATATAAGGAATCACTTGCAGATTTAGATAGGTTGTTAGAAATTGAGCCAAATGATACGTGGGCATTGGTCCAACGTAAATTAACAATCGAAAAATTAAATAATTAAAAAATGAATAAACGAATTTATAATTTCAGTTGGTAAAGAATAATATACAGAATAATAAATTCGAATATATCACATAAAAATATTTAATTCAATAAACATTATTTGTAAATGATGCTTTATAAATAGTATTTAATTTGTTTTCTCTTTTGCGCTTCATTTGATAATTCTTCTTTAATGTATAAGAACGTTGAATCCTAATTTTGTTCCACTTTAGCCATTTTTATTCAAGAAGAATTTTATTAAAATGGAAAACTAATAGCTTGTCCATTAATCACTATAAAGGAACATATCTTTATAGACTTTTTTTAAAGTATTTAATGTTAGCGAGAAGCTGATTTTTTAAAGTGGAACGTGACAATAAATCCAGATGCTAAAAGTTACATTATATTAATTATTGTGAGAAATTCTTAATATATATTACAGTATTCAAAGTACAAAAGTTAAGCTATAGATAAAAAGAGTGCGAATAATTTTTATTTTTTGATTTTTTTTGTAAATTTATTAGCGAAAATCTGTAACTATAAATATCCATAAAACCTGAATAGCTTATCTTAAAAAATATATTGTGTTAATTATTTTTATGTTAACACAAATTAGATGAACCTAAATAGATCTGAAAAAATAATATTTATAGTAGTCAACGCGAATGAAGAAAAGTTTGCCGACTAAATTAGAAGTAAAATAAACAGCAGCTGATTTTGATAAGGAAATCCAATCTCTCCAGTGACGCATTTCGTTAGACATATGAAATTATATACAGTCACACTCCCATATAAGCACACCCTATATAAATACATCACCTATATATAAGCACATTGTTTTTTAAACCATTATTAATATAAGCACAATATGTATATTTTCTATATAAGAACACTTTTTGTGGATCCTGAAGGTGTGATTATATGGAATTGCGACTGTAATTGACGCACTCTAATCCGGGAGATTGGATTTCCTTATCCACATCAGTCGATATGATTAGAAATATTTTACATCTGTATCCCAACTTAAAGGGTATTTCCCGATCGGATGTGGTTAGATTTTTTATTTGAAAGATATATCGCATATCGAGATCAGTATAACTAAAGTATAACTAATAATGTAATGGTTGATTTAATTAATGAAAAAAGTAATCAGTTTGACGCGAGTTAAGTATATAAGTTTTTAAATTTAGCATCAATTGACTGTATTTAACAAAAAAATAATAACTTAAGGGTTCTTTGATCAAATTTTGCCAGTTTTAATGGCCAAAAAAAAGGTCCAAAAAAAAAAAAAAAAAGAAAGAAAATTAGACCAGACAAAGCACATTAGATGGTAAATAATCTTTTAGATTCAAAATATTTATACATTTTTCTATTACTAGATGAATCTGAAAATTACTTGTTGAGTCGTTCAAGTTCTAGATCAAGTTGGCTCACCCTATTCGCCAGATTTAATATATTTTTTTTTCACCAAAATCATCTCACAATACAAATACTTTTTTTTTTTTTTACAAATAAAACTATTATCTGAAGTAAATTGATACCTGAAGTGAATTAAATGAAATAAAATGAAGAACCAAGACTCAAGCATTTAATCTACTTCTAAAAGGATGTTGATTTGTCGATCTTGATTATATTACACAAAAAAGAATTAATAAATATAAAATTAAAAAATAATAATGATATAACTAATAAATATTTTGGCATTTTTAGCCAATTATAATTATGATCATACCGTATTGTTTTAAAGGCGTTATAAGTGCGTTATACAACGGTCTGCTGATTTTGACAAAGCCCCTAAAATAGCATTGAGCCAGAAAAACCGGTTTATATAGATATATATAAACACCAATTTTGATTTATTTTTAGTTTTTACGTAGCCTATTTTTAAAAACTTAATAATATCTACTTGCGCCAAATTACTTAACAAATGATAAAAAAAGATAATTTCTAAATCGGGTAAATCTAGAAAATAAATAACAAATACTACAAAGTCATAATGTAAACAACAGTAAATACAAAGATTAGTGTTAGGCTATACAAATTTAACGTTTTTTTTTTCATAATTCTAGAATTGGTCATTTAAGAAAATATTTCCGTATCGGTATCAATGTTTATTATAAAGTTTCAAGAGAGAATTTTCGATACTAGTTTTCCGATTTACAGTGTTACGAAAATCAAAGAATTATTACCATATGAGCTTACGATTTACTTTAATTTAATGCATAAAACAATTAGCATAGTCAAAAAAAAAAAAGGTAAACCTTTTACTGTATTATAGATACATACATATTAAGTTATAAATGTTGCAATATTATTAGTTTTTCTCGTAATTATTAAAAGTTACATCTAACGATAATACCGATACAGTATTAATACAAAAAAAATGGTGCCTGTTGAATATATACAGTATATACTCTTTATAAATAAATTCCTTAGAAGCCTGCTATCCAAGAGTGTAAGATTACAAAACACTGGAACCCATGTCATGCAAATTGGCACTCTAGCGCCAACGTCAACCATTTTTAAATCACCGCAGGGTATGCCCTTGCGCCAGCAGATCCTTAATAAATACAGAAAAACACTAGAAAACCTCACATTATCGTTACGTATTGTATACGGTATATCGGTATACTGCATTGGGTAAACAAGGTACCGTTTGTTTCGGAGCACCTTTTAATATTATTATTAAATTCAGTAGGTTATTTAAAAAAATCACGAAATTATTCCATCATATGTTGAGCTTTGGATGGATAGATTCGATTGTCCGGTTACACTATAATTACATAATAAACATACATTATTTGTTTTCCTTGTATTCCAGTATTTTACTATATATATATCATAATAATGTAATTTTATAAATTTCATAACGATAATGGTAATATTATCCTGTTATCAGTTATATGGATAATTAACTTTGATTTTGTCCGGTATCTGATAAATTCATTCAATTATATGAATACAAGATTATATGGTAAAATAAACCATATATGTATATAATTACAGAATTAAACATATTATATGTCAAAGAAACTATAGGGTTACATTAATAAAATTTGATCTAATTCAAAATTCGACTAAATAGAATGAATTTTTAATTAAATTTAATTTCAATAAGAAATCTTTACAAAAAAAAAAAAAAAAAATTGAGCATAACTTTTTTTGAAATGATTCTCATAGAAAGTTTCACCAAAAAATGTCTAAATTTGGTTTATTTGATTATTTTACCTTTACTAATAAAGTCTTAATACAGATGATCCAGCAAGGTCTACTGGGTGGGGTATTAACTACACTTTCTACACTAAGTTAGCCTCTCTAAAAATTCATAATGTACAACAATTACGTTTCAAAATGTTATGACAATTTATTTGTATTATAGAAATTACGAAATTATTACTATTCTAAAATCAGAAAATTGTTTGTCATTATTACTTTCCTATTTGTTATTTTTTCGTTTTGTAAAGTTTCCGAAACCGCCTTTCATTTCCCTGGTTTATCGGAAAATAAAAGAGATGATCTACTTATCCTGTAGTCCAGTAGTCTTTCAAAAAAACTCTGATTTACAAATAAAAGATCGTGATCATAACAACTCCTGTGGTAGTCAAATAAAAAGAAATATTGGAAATAAAGGTTTCGTTACAGTATAGCACCCGGAAATTTATTTAGATATAAAGGTTGTACAAAAATATATTTGATTGTATAACAATTATATAATAAATATAAATTAAATCGTTTAATATTTGATATTGTACTGTATTACGATTTGTTTTTTTGTGTGCCAATTAATATTTTTGGAAGGAAATACAATTTAACTATTCAAAAAGTTAATAAGTAGTCCGATCATATGTTACAAATAATTTTTTTTTTAGAACCCACGCCGGTAACACATGAAATTATAGTGACTATAGTTGTTCTTGAAGATACTCCGAGTAAAGTAAAAGGGATAATATGTTGTGTTACCTATGGTAAATAATTCCTTTCTGTATCGAATCCTTTTTTTTTTTTTATTTAAACCATCTTTTTTTTACTTTTAAATCCTTAAATGAATTACATAAAAGAAAAAAGAAAACAAAAAAAAGAAATGCAAAAACAACAAAGAAATATTTATCAACCTAATAATAATTTTAGTCCAAATGCCCCTTATATTCATTATAATGACGAACAATTTCCTTTACCTAATGAAAGTCCGATATATAATGAAAACATAGTATCTGCACTTAATATACAATCAAGAACTCAATTTAATGCACAATCAAATTATGAGGTAGGTAGGAAAACTATATCTAAAAATAAATTAAATTTAATAATTAAAAATAAATTTTAATAAAAAAATAAACAATAAATTAAAAATTAAAAAAAAAAACTTTAAAAATTGTCTATTAATTTCTATTAATTTATTTATAAACTTTTTTCTTTTTATCATTATGAAAGACTTATCCCAGAGCATCAAATTTACATCGTGTTCCTACTACATTAAATTCCATTTCCATTCGTCGCGCTTCAGAAGTGAAAGGTGAATTTGAAAGTAAACTTATTGGATCTCCTAACAATGGTATCGCTGAACAAATGAATAGCGCTGTAATGTTTGATAAGCAATATTTACTTCTTGGAAATGATAATGGTTTATGGATAATGGATTTTTCAATTCATTGGGATTTAATAAAACCAATGCAAATAATTCGTGGTTGTTCATTTAAGAAATTATACGTTATTGAAGAGTGTAACATGATGATTTCAATTTCTGGAAAGAAAGATATGATAAGAATTTATAAATTAGATTCTTTATTACATTTAATCAAATTTGTTAGTAATTCTGAATCAAAAGCTCCTATTGATCTTTCTAAAGCTCCGAAAAAATTTTTGGCTCCAAGATGTGAAAATTGTGGTCGTACTTTAGATGAAAATCGTACTAGTCCTAATTGTCAACATTGTGGTTTTGCTCCTAGTATTAATTCAAAAATTTCAAAATCGAATTTTTCTGAACCACTTACTCCTTCTCCTAGTAAATTAAATAGAAAATTGACAAATCTTACTTCTCATTTATCTATTTATGTTCGTAATTATCTTTCAAATCCTTCTGGTATAAGTGCAAAAGAAAGAGCTACTATGTGGGGTTGGGCTACTGATTATATAAGTTTACCTGAATCTGTAAAAGATTGTATAACTTTTGATATCTGTGAAACGAGAGATAAGTTAATTTTAACTGTCGTCACCTTAAATAATGGAATTATTCTTTTTTCTATGCCTACTGAAATGAAAGGAAATCCTGAATGTAGATTTGAATATTTAAAATCTTATTATGTTCCTGGAACTCCAAATTTTGTTAATGTGGTTACAGATTTATCTTCAATTAAACAAATTATCGCTATTACTGGTATTGGTGATCGTAAGGTTGCAATTATCGATTGTTATACCACTGAAGTCACGGAAGTTAATATGAAAAAAAATATTACTCCAAAGAATATAGAATTTCCTTCATGGACAAATTTTATGCAAATTCCATATTCTTATTCTTTAGATTTTTTAAATAATAATCCTGTGATAGAAGATCGTCCAACTATTATACCTTTATCTCCTCCTTATCGTCATTCTCATTTTCTTTCAACTCCTCCTCCATCTTTATCACATGGTTTCCCATTAGAAAAAGAAAAAGGTGTTGATGTTGTTTCACGTCATTCCTCCTTTCAATCTAACGAAGATTCTGTTGATGATAAATCACATCATCATTCTAATGAATTTCTATCCCCTCCCAACAATACTGATGCTTTTTTATCTCCTCCAATTTCGCCAATGAATGCTACATTTGAAACTTTATCACCAGGACATGTCTTTATTTGTACAATTTCAAATACGTCCCATCTTGTCAACATACATGCTGAACCTTACAAACATAATCGTCCTATAATTTGGTCATCTGATCCAATACAAATTACTCTTTTACAAACTTATGATGATATATTAGTTATGGCTTTTGAAAGGCAATCAGTTGAAGTGGCTTCATTAAAGACTGGTAAAATTATTAAACAAGTTACAACTGGTTCACAAATTAAATATTTAGGTGAATCTTTAAGAAAGCCAATACATTCAAAAGGAACTTTATCACAATATAAGAATTATGACCAATCTGATGATTTTATAAGAAAACATGTATTTTGGTCTTCTAAAATGAGTGAAATGAGTGATGATGTATATATTTATCGTGGGTGTATTGCTTAGAGTGTGTATATATATATATGTATTTATATCCTTTTTTTTTTTTTTAAAAAAAAAAACATAATTATTATCATTATTTTTTAACATTTATTTAACTTTTTTTTCCCTTTTATACTATTAAATTAAATTGAACCTATTGAGTAATTTTTTTTTCTTCTTTGACAACTTTGGCTTATGCTTACTGAATAAATTATTATTTAGTTTAAACATGATATTTCAATCCGGTTTATAACGGATTATTATATATTTATACTTTTGAATTCGAGATGTTTTGAAACGCAGGGACGATTCAAAAGCCATACTCGATCAAAGTATAACACACATAATTCGTATGATTTTATGATTTATATTTTTTTTTAAAAGACAAAATATGCATAATAAAATAGTATAAAATGCTCAAAGAAAAAGAATCATTACAAAAGAATATCATTGGTTTCAAGTTAAACTTTCATGAGCTCTTATATTATAAGATTAACTTTTGAATATTATGGAAAATTTTTAAATTACAAGATAGTTTTAGTATAAATTATGAAATTTATGGGTTTTTTATATTTCAAAATAAGGAATCTTTTGGTATTATGTAAATTTTGCAGGTTTTTATATTATGAATATTATGAATATTATGGGATGGAAATATTATATACTGTATATATCACATTAAATAAAATACTATTTTATTCAATCAGAATTAAAATGGTTTCGGGTATTATTCGATCTGTCTCGCTGAGACAAATCGATTCTGATTACGATATCTTTATAAAAAGTGTATTATAGCGTGTATGGAGATTTATTTTAGGTTTTATTACAGAACATATAGTTATATCTATTATATTAAAAGTTTTTAGCAATAAAATATGGCAGCTGAAATGTTAATGTAAACCTCAAGTATTCATAATGATGTTACAAAATACCATATTATTGTGGTCACTTTTTTGGGCGACCATCGGGTAAGTAAACGCAGTATGAAATTTTAATCACGTGACCGGTAGATGTGTAGGGTGTGGCACCACGTTGAGTGGCTTAGTCAATAAAAAGTAAATCTTGTATTACATAGAAATAGGAATAGTTGAATAACAATAACAGATATTCGAAAGATTCCATCTCTAGAACTACATACATATGCATTGTTACGGGGAGAAATGGTTAATTCTTTATTTATACGATGCAAATGTATGATAAGAAGACAGTTCGCCAGAGGCGTGACTTGGTGATTTAACCCGATTTAGTATAAAAATAGCTTATGTATTAATATATTAATATAGTCCGAGTTTATTATATTCTCTATTGAATTTAATAGCGAAAATCCGAAGATTTTCTTAAGAAGAGCGAACCAACTTCCTTTTTATACTTTCTGAATATTAAGAGAAACTGTGAAACTTTAATCATATGTTATTTTACCTTATCATGCCATGTGTATCAGGCGATGATATAAAATCACCCCACATTAAGGCTAAGCCTCGTACGTCGAGATTATGCATGACCGGATGTCACATGAAATGTGGCGTAGTATAAATTTATGATCGACATTACTTTTTGCCCGTGACAGCATCTATCTAAAAATTAATAATTCACAAGATCTAACTTAAATTCGCTATAGTTCAACTTTAAACTGTACATTTTTATAATAAGTGTCGAATGTATTAAACATGTGGTAATTAATTGAAAATATATAGAACAATAAACATATTTAATTAATAAAAAAAATCATACACAATAATAATATATTTAATAATTACAAGCCAACAATCATCACAAAATATTAAAATTACTAGGGGATTTTAGCAATTAACATATAAAAAGAGTAAATTAAAAAATAAATTCTTTTTAGTTGGTATATGTTCAACCATCTTTTCAGCTGTAGACTTTCATATGCTTTTAAATGAATCATCAGATTACAGTTGAAGGGATATATGGATAAGGATATATACGTGTAATATCAAATGAAAACCTATAAGTAATGTTTTTATGCACCAGATAGAATTAAATACTGTAATAATAAATTGTTGAGTGCATAAAAATATTATTTATAAAATTTCATTTGGCGTCACTTATAGAAGCATATGCTGCGTGATTCTTATTTATGAGCAATGCCAGATGCACATGTAATCTGTTATTCGTATGAATTTAATTGAATGCACATGTTCATATGAATCTGATCCGATCAATATAAGCCAAAGCTTTCTTCTTGCCAATAAAAAAAAATAATATAGAATTCAAATCGAAACTCCTATATATAACGTGAAACAAAAGTTTTTGCATAAACTACTTGGTTAAGTTGCTTAGCTAAATATAATACGACAGGGTGAAGCCTGAGTCACCAGCTAGTAAAATTCGCGTTGATTGGTTATTTTATGTAAAACCTGATATGCAAAGTAAAATCTGCGTTTATTGGATACAATATGTAAAATCTGCTTTTGCTTAGATTATTTGTATAAACCTGCTTTTTATTAGATAAATTCGCTTTTTTTAGACAAATCTGTTTTTTTTTTTTGCTTTTATTAGATTAAATTCGCTAATATATTGTACAAAACTGCTTTTTATACTTTATTATGTAAAATCCGCTTCTTTTTATATTACTTATAGACAAAAACTGCTTTTTATAATGTGAAATTTGGCTTATATATACCGTAGTGCACTGACCAAAGTACCCGGGTACAATACAATCTACCCATCAAAAAACTTACAAAAGACCCGGGTATATTATACAGCAGCAGGTCAGTGTCGCAAGAAAAAAAATTTTAAGTTTATGCATGTTCTGTACTTACAATGAGCAGTCTAAAAATTCTATATTTAATTAATAGAGGTCTTGTGTTTTGCACCGGGTACTTTGCAATGGGGGATATTGAAAAAGGGGGTACTTTGGTCAGTGCACTACGGTAAGGGGGGCATCCATAAATAACGTTATGTACCCCCTCATAGTAGCGCTGGACCCCCCCTCTACTATATAAAAAAATTTTTCAAAATCCATACGTTTATATATAAAATTTTACAAAAACTTGAATATATTATGATCCAGTGGTCCAATCTGGATGATTTTGGTACCATTCGATTCGTCTCTATGAGACGAATCCAATGGTATCAAAATCATTTCATTTGGATTACTGGATCACGTTTTATTAACGAAATACTATTGATTTTATAGTAATTTTATAAGAAAACATAATAACCAATAGTATTTCGTTAATAAAACGTGACCCAGTGGTCAAATCAAATGAAATTGGTACCATTCGAATCCTCTCCCGAGACGATTCGAATGGTACCAAAATCATCCAATTTGGACCACTGGATCAAGTTTTAGACAAATTTTAATAAAAAAATTGCGTTATGTTGGGGGGGACCCACCTACATAGTGGAAAATCGTTATATTTTGGGGGACCCCCCCTCAAACATAACGATATTTATGGATGCCCCCAAGTCAGTAAGATATACATCTCTC
Source organism: Gigaspora rosea (assembly GCA_003550325.1). Classification (NCBI taxonomy): domain Eukaryota; kingdom Fungi; phylum Glomeromycota; class Glomeromycetes; order Diversisporales; family Gigasporaceae; genus Gigaspora; species Gigaspora rosea. The sequence goes on from QKWP01001503.1 coordinate 106,882, forward strand.
TCTTTTATTATACAAGCCACTTTCGTTTTAATGAAGTTATTAGGCCTTCACTGTATCGGGAGTTTATTAGTAAATTCACTATATCGGGAAGGTTTTTATATAAACTGTCCTTCACTATGTGAGTTCGCTATTAATGAAAGTGACTTGTAAGTACAGTAGTATTAAGTATAGCTTTCATTAGTTTTTACTTACTCTTTTACTTTTCTCCTTTTATAAGATAATAGGATTAATAGCTTAATTTGAATTGGACGCTGTATGGTCAAATATGTTAAAAAATGGTTCCTATTTATATATTTCATTGTCATACGTTGTGGTACAGTATAGAAGTAGAGTGTTAAAGCTTATGCAATTTCAAGGATTTTCCATTGTTTAAAAAATGAAACTGCATAAGTCTGGACACTCTATATACGTACGTATAAGTCCAATTTAAATTCAAATTATCGGACTTATAAGAATAACAAACAATGCTCGTAAATACAAAGGTTTCTTATATATTTAAGTTATGTAATTCAGGTGAAATTTATAAATACACTATAATTTAATTCATTACATAAGTACTTACTATAGTTCTATATTTTTTTTTAGTTTATTTATGTTAAATCAGTTAATGAGTATGAAGATCATTAATCTGTAGATTTAAAGCAAGATATTTGAGTTCGAGAATATTTCTGTGAATCTCATGAAATTTCGTTTCATTCATGTTAATGATCAATGGATATAAAAACCGCTTATTGTTTGATATCTTTTAAGGTAAGCTGCCTCATGGATCTTTATCGTTGTGTCTCTTAATGTGTTTAGGTAAGCTACTTAAGTTTTTGATTTTTTATCATTGTGCTACACTTTATTAATTTTATTCATTTATGCTAATTTAGTTGGTATGTCTAAATAAGCTACGCATGTTCATAGATTTTTACAACGCAGATGTTTTTTGTGAGCTAAGTTTTATTTGATTGATGGGTATAATTTTTAAAAAAAAATTAAATAAAGGAAAAAAAATAGTTTAAACCAAAAATGATGAATAAGCCGCATCCGGTCTATTATATATGTCTTTTCCATACTAGTCAATTACGTGTTATTATATGCGTATTAATTCAAGACACTCACAGGCACTATTTGATAACATATAGTATTTTTTAAAAGGTCTCATTTTTAAGTATTGAAACTGCCTATGTGTTATACCGGGTCTATTATATGGAATAAAGTTTTGGTAAAATATAAAGACCTGGATATACAATCGGGATAAGTATCAACCTTCTAATTATCAGACTCGTACTCATACAAGAGACTCACGGGTCTATTATTATAGGTTTTAAATTAGTGAAATATACTAGACTTGGGTCAGTTTATTCCATAATATTGTACAAAAGTTCCCGCTATTGTAGCATTGATGATAAATGCATAGAAATAAATTTTGAGATTGAATTTAAAATTATTAAATAATAAAAAGTATATATTAAATAATTAAATGCATATGGATATTATTGTCACGGTCAGGATCAGTTCTTGGGGAAAAAATGGCTCTCGAAGTATGTTGTGCGGGGAATGACGATTGACGAGTAGAGAGAGTGAATGAATTAGTAACAATGAAAAAAATATATATGAAATAAGCAACAAAAATAAAATAAAGAAGAATCCATACCATTTTCGAAAACAGGAGTAGCTCTTGGTCACGCGTGTCACTGATTTGATCAGGTCAATTACCTGGGTTAGATCGGAAAATTAAGTTCAATATTTAGATCAAAATTAAGTCAATTAAGCTGCATAAATTATATAAAGAGTTAATTAGATTAATAATCAATTAACAAATAAAAAAGAAAATTTATGATTTAACTGAAATCAGTAGTATATAAGGAGAAATTGAAGAAGTGAGTTTTTAGATCTCTCTCTCTTCGAATAAAAAATAATAAAATAATAAAATAAATACAATAACCCTCTCACAAATAATTTATAACCAACAAAAGCCGAACTCGGATTTTGCTGAAAAAAAAATAATAAAATAAGTAAATACAATAACCCTCTCACAAATAATTTATAACCAACAAAAGCCGAACTCGGATTTTGCTAAAAAAAAAAAAAAGAAAAAGCAAAAGTGTATTTGAAAATACTTTCATATTGAGATGTCGATATAGTGCGTGTATAATATATATTCATAATACCTTCGTATTGAGACGTCGGTATAGTAACCATATTTATATCTTTATATTGAGAGCGTGTGTGACTTTGTACACATGGTCAGTTACGGCAATGACAATTATTAAGTCAATTTTAAAAAAAACTTGCAAGCTTAAAAATATAATGTTTATAGTTACCAACTCTTAATCTTTAATGACTTTAATTTCAATGCTTTATTTTCTAAATATAAAAAAATGAAAATAGTTTAGTAATGCTATAACAGTTATCTAATGCTAATACACCTTTGACCAAACAAACATGCGAATGTGCATAATCATATCGTCAATGCATGAATGCATGAATGCCTATATCTTCTTGTATGACCTTATTTATGCATTATAGCAATTAAATTAAAAAATGTGTCAAAAAATCATATGTTGTAACTGCAAAAAGCCCTTAAAAGTGCAGGAATCGCAAGTATCAGTAGGCTTGTAATTTTGAATTAAACTATTTTTTATGCAATAAATTTACCTTTTGTTTGATAAAGTGGATCTTAATTACCTAGTTACTTGACTAACGACAATTCTTTGTAATGGGTATCACAACTTTGTAAATTATAATCGCTCTTAACAATGCTAGCTTTGAAACAAGATTTTATTAATAATTAATTTTTTTTGTATATAACTTTAAATCCAAACTCATTTAAAAAAATGTATATATCTTTAGTATAATCATTAAAAAAAAAGCATTAGATTTATCATTAAAAATTGCAGATTATAAAAAAAATATATATATATGGGCCCTCAAAAGTAGAAACCAGACAATTTGGCAGATCACGGGTTTTGAGAAAATCAGCAAAAACTATTTTGTTACACAAAATCAAAACAATCTAAAAATAGTATATTTATGATTAACAAACCTGTTTAAACAGGATTATTAGATCTGTAGACCTGTAAATACTTCTAAAATCTTAGTAAATCTATTTTTAGATTATAGCATCAAAAGCTTTTGACCGTTGTATCATAAAAATTTATTAAGTGATCAGACTTTCATTATTAAGTAAAAAAGTTTGGGCTTTAAATTTTATACCTGATCAATCAAACAGGTTAATTTTCAAAAAATTGTCAAATTATCTGGTTTCTACTTTTGAGGGCCCATATATTGACAAGCATATTACTGCTGTGTATTTTTTGAAGTATCAAACGTGTTGATGAAATAAAAGTAGATTATGTATGTTGAATGGAATATCCCAAACGACAAATTTTAGACTGCCAACACCTTTTTTATCGTTGTCACCTGATAGTAAAAGTTGCTTTTTTATTGTCAGGTAAAATTCGCTTTTTTTTTAATTTTATTGTAATCTGCTTTTTTTTTATCGGTACGATTGTTAAAATGTTTATGTAGCATTTTGTAAAGAACGTGATTAGACATGTTTATGTAGAATCTTGTGAAGAACATAAAAGGAAACTATGTCATTATTTACTGAATTGAAAAAGGAAACCATGTCATTAATTTACTGAATTGAAAAAGGAACCATGTCATTAATTTACTTTTTTGGATTTAAAAAAATTTTTTTTTTTTGAGGTGATAGAGGTGATATTTTTAAATATACTAAATTATTGCCTAACGCTAATTATTGATACTAAATTTTGATTTTTCGTCAGCAACCATAAAATAAGAATATAATCCAGATGTATTAAGGTGACCGAATATAAATTATTTAAGATATCAATCTTAGGTTACTTATCACTAACAATGGACGAATTATCTTTAACTAATAGTACTATAAAGTCCAAAATAGTTTGGCGTCAATTATTACCAAATCTTCAATGCACGCAAGTACCACTTACCGAAGTACCTTCTGTGCTAGACTTATATCCATTTGATACAATATCATCTGGAGGTGGTAACCTTAGTGAAGGCTGTACAATTTTATCTCAAGACTGCGCAGATAGGGGTCGGGTAAGAATTTTGGTTATTATGAGGAATGCATGAGATATATTCTTATTATCTTCGATATAAAGTTACATAATGGGGATGTGAAGAGCATTATACTTGTTGATGAAGACGCAGCAAAGTGTCTATTTCAAAACTAGCCTATGTAAAATACCTTGGATGTTCTACTCGGGTATGTAAGATATAAAATAGATTTGTTATTCTTAAATCAACTTATGAAATTCTAATGATACTATTATAGAATGGTTGCCATAAAGGCAAATACAATTGGAAAGGCCGTATCGCGGTTTTTCGGGACAAACCACTTAATTTATGCATATGCTCCGATTTTTGAAATATCTGCAGATCATTGACGCACCCCAAAATTTATAGTTATACAATAAGGTGCATCGATTAGTTGATATCCAATCATATTATAAATTTCAATAGGTGCGTCAGTTAGTTGACAAATCGTGTAGCCTTTTGATCTGAAAGTAATTTTTAATACATAACCTCTTTGTTGTATTGTTCGGAGCGAAGCGAAGGAATGACCGAGAACCCAAAAGATTATAACTACGTGATTGTTATGGAGTACGCAAAGCAGGGAAGTCTGACAAATGCTTCAAAATTTCTGAATTAATATAATTTTTTTAAAATGCATAGATTTAGGTGAAAGCCAGAAAGAAACAGGTGCAATATGGGCAAATTATCCAATTCCGCAATGCAAGTTGTTTTATTTTGAAGTTGGCATAATAGACGAAGGAAAAAATAAATATGCTGAAATATATTTTTCCAAAAATAAAACAAATTGTTAAAACTTTTTGGAATTGGATTTTGTGAAAAGACAGTTAGCTTAAATGGCATGCCTGGTAATTAAACCTTTGTTATTTAATATATTGAACATATATTTATTCATGATCGCCAAGCACTTTTCAAACGAGCAATGGTTCCGTGGTGGTCGGCTTGATTAGTGGCCTGATTTTGTTCTAATTCTTTTAATTGTTGGGTTAATTCTTGTAGTTTTTGGTTAAGAGAATTTTCGTTTAATTCTAGTGGTTCTTTTTCGGGCTTTTCTTGTAAAACCTGTCAGAAATCTTTGGATCACAACTTACTTTCCAACTCTCCTTCATAGGATTTTATGATGGTTCCTGGGGTTATTATAGAGATGATGGCAAGCTAGTTTGCTGCTCGGAAAGGGGTAATCCTTACGGACCTACTGGTGATACTATTGGGATGCTGTTTAAACTTTACAAATAACACCGTATTCTAGACTAAAAATGGTATAAGCCCAGGTAGTTATTGTCATTCTTTAATTTTCCGGTTTATATTATGCATATCATGCCATATAGCCTAATATTTTACAACAAATTTCAAGGTATTGCATTCAGATATTTAAAGGCATCTTATATCCTTGCATTAGATTAATTGGATCTATAGAAGTGAATTTCGGTAGCAAAAAATTTAATATTTTTGTTTGATTTGAAATTTTAATACTGTTATTCTTTATAAATAGCGACTACTAGTAATGATATGGGTGATGAATTATTGAAAAATAAGTTGATCGATGCATTTAATATGTGCATTAATACGACAAATATATATGCACTTGAAGATTTAGTCAACTGCTCTTAAATTTCGAGAAAAATTTAATTTTAGCATGGGAATTTATGAAACTGATTGATATTGAACCTAACAACAAATTTGTACTAAGATATCGAGTAGAAGCCTATTTGGGCCGTGACATATATTACCTAATATTCATTTACTAAGAGACCAGACCCCCCACCCCCACCTAAGACCAATCAAAATGCTCAATTTTGTTACACAAAAAAGTATATTTATCTCAAATTTTTTTATAATTATGGTTAAATAATTCTTGATTTTGATTGGCTAGTATTCTAGATTGTATAATCTAAGATCTCAGCTGACCCCCACCCCCTAAAATATTAGGTAATATATGTCACGGCCCTTATCAAATGGCATATTTGTTGTTTGGATCAATATCAATCAATTTTATTAGATCAATGATCACATTTTCGTATTTTTTCTAAATAATGTAAATCAAATACCCTCAATATATCCAAATAAATACACGAACATTATAGAAAATGATAATTAAAAACTAATCGTGATTAGTTTACAAGCTATAATAATATTTGGAATGAATTTATAATTCACAAATCAAATAAAATAAAACTCAATAATACTTAAAAAAAGCAGCATATGTAAAATCTTTTTTTAAAAAAAAATCAATCGTTGTCAGGAATATCAATCAAATCAATTCCCTTGCTGACTAAAATCATTTCCGATAACTTTTCAGCAATTCATGCGTGTTGATAAACTTGCTTCACTTTTGAACATATTCTTATAGTACAAATCTTCGATATTCTCAAGTAATGATTTGGATTTATTTAGTTTTAATATAACACTTTCATCATTTTGCTATTTCTCAAAAATTTTACAAAGATCTTTTGCCATTTTTTACATAACATTATGGTGTTTCTTTATTAACAGCAGGTCTTAAATCACAATAACACATTAAAAAACAAAGTTTCGACATATAATATAAATTAGATCCTTCTTAAATTAACTGCTTCTAATGGTAATACATATAATTCTTCGTGACAAATATTATACTTTCATACAACACTTTGGTGACGGTTAAGACCTCTCTTTGTCTTATACTTTATTTCATAGATTTCGCACTCAAACCCTTGTTCTAGAGCATAGTTTGAAATTAAAACTGTTTGTTCAACAGAAATATATGTTTAAGACGAATCGCTAGTTGTCATATTAAATCTATATTAAAATAAAAATTAATTTAATTTATAATGTACATTATATATGATTTTATAAAGGCTATTCTTACTTAACTGAATTCCAAAAAAAAAACAAATTGGTTTCAAGGATGGGAAATTGGTTTGACACGGCCAATATATAAAATTTTGTTTTATAAGTAGTTTCGAAGAAAAAAAAAGATCAGCTGATAACCCATTTTTGGGGAATAAAATAATCAGCTGATATATAATTTAGGGACTAAAAAAAGGTCCAATTCCAAAAATCGGAGCATATGGTAATATTGAGTGCCACGGTAGTCATGATCCTGAACATGTTAGGAAAAAACCATATCAAATGGCAAAAGTAATCAGAAAGGAAATTACAAGCAGATCTACAAATGTAACGCCATCAATCTTAGCAATAGGTAAATTTAGAAATGCAATTTTTTTTTAAAAAAAAACATTTACTACATTATTAAATTTGCATATTTTAGAATTTCTGAACAATACAAAGATTTCTAGTACAATTTCTAGTACACCCGCAAATCAAGTTCAACCAGTCTCTACTTGATTCACGCCTAATCTTGAGGCAATTCAAAATGCACTCAAGTATGATAAAAAATTACATCATCCAAGTGCATTAGAATTTGAGAAGGTAATTTTTTCTTCATTTTGTTTTTTTTTTTTAATTTATTTATATTTTTGATATTTTTTGATTGTGTTAAAGATTTGTTCTATAATGGATACTTATGAAACCGAAGGTGTTGTAATATCAAAGCAATTTGGCATTAAGGACTCCAAAGATTCCAAAGAACAAGCTGTGCTTCTTGGCATCACGTCCACAATTATGCCAAAGTTGTTGACCAAATATCCAGACCTTCTTGCAGTAGATTCTACTGGCCATCGTAACTGTTTAAACTTTCTGAATACAGCCTTTATGGTTAGATCGGATGAACCCCGTGGTCGAATTATAGCAACATTTGTAAATGATAGAGAGACAATACCAGTTGTTGACCTGATATTTGAATCAGTAAGTATTTTGGTTATGTTTGTCTAGACTTGATAATATTATAACACCAGCTATTTGTAGCTGATTTAATATAGTGCTAAGAATGATGTTCAACTAAACCCTAAGTGGTTAACTATGGACAAATGGGACCCATATCTTACGGCGGCTAAGAAACATTTTCCAAATACACAGCCAATTTTATGTAATTGGCATGAGAGTAAGTTTTTGACTTATTTTTATTTTTTATTCAATTTTATTTTAACATTTTCACAACGTTTGTTTTTTTTTTAGCTGACACTCTGAAGGAATGGTTTACGAAAAACCTGAATGATCAATGGATTAGAGACCGTGTCTTTTACCAATTCCAATTTGTCAAACGATCCCGAGATAAGGAAGAATTTGATCAAAGAAAAGCTACCCTTTTAAATGTGGAAAAACTTCAAACAGCTGTTGGAAATTTGATTTTAGATGCTACAAGAATTATTACATCTTATTTCCGAACACACTAGTTTGGTGATTGGGTTGGTTAGTTAATTTAAGTTATTTTATTATTGGTTTCTGATAAAAATATCGAGAATTTATTTGTAATTTTATAATATCAAAAGAATTTACTTATCAAGTGCTTTATTTGTAATTTCATAAATTGAAAAATTTTTATATAGATTAGTTTTGTGTTTAACTTCGCTGTATCGAAATTCACTATAACAAGAATGGCTAATATCTTTCGCATTTTATATTATTTCGTATTAATTTTGTAATAGATACCTGGCCAGATTATAAGCGTAATAATTGTCCTATGAAAACGAATATGTTATTGAAAAGTTATTTTAAGAAGGACATGATAATACATTATCGAGGAAGATACACTAAGTCTTTACACTCTAACCTTGAGAAAATTGGAGCGTCGATGCGTGTGGATGCTGGGGAGGTAGAAAGGTTAGTTAAAATATGGGTGTTTTTTTTTGAAAAATCAACTAATCTTTTTCTAATAGGTTTTGGGAAGGAGGAGGCAAACCTCTTACAAAATCGCAGTTGCAACGAGAAAAAGAAAAAATTATGAGACAAGACGAATTATTATATAAAAAAAACTTGTTCAAGGTAAGCATATGTTATTTATTCTTTTACATTGATTTATTTAATTTAAATTTATTTTATTTATTTATTTTTTTTTTTTTAATTTAAAAATTGATAAAAATTCCTGGAATGTGTTTCGGTTTGATATAAGTAATGATATCCGAGTTGTTGCTGCTGAACTAAATGATAATATTGATAATATTAGTGAAGAAAATGAAGAAAGTTCAAGATCAGAGGTTTATAAACCGAAGAACCAAGATATGAAAACTTCTGAAACAATTGATAACTATATTATCAAACAACGTGAAAAGCCACTATGTGTTACTCGCTGAAGTGGAAAATTTGCTTGTCCTTGTAGTTTTAATGTTATTCGTGATCATGATTGCCAGGATATTGTAGCTGTGCGTTTCTTTATTAATGAGCTTGAAACACGAAAATATGGACTATTTATTTATTAATTTTTTTTATATGAATATTTATTAATATTTTCTTTTATACAGCATTATTTCTTATAATAATCACAAGCTGCAAAGGTTAAGATTCATTTTACTTTTATTGTAAAAGTAAATAAGTATTAGGATGTGCAAACAGTGTGTAGCACAAATAACATTTGCACACATTTTTTGTTTTAAATAGATGTGTGGATACCGCACAAAAAAACTATTTTGTAGATAGTGCGAATAGTTTCAAACTGTCACTTGTGGTTTTTTTTTATTTGCCGTACAAAAAGGTTTTCAAATTGTGCGGTATCAGCACAGTAAATTTTAGTTAAAAAATTAGCACTGAAAAAGGGTACCTGTGTTAGGGCAGTGTCATTAATCACCTGATTATTTTTTATCAGAGGCCTATCCCCCTCCCTCTTCCTCAATATATAAATAGTCAGGTTCTTATATATAATTTCAACTTTTTTTACCCCCCTCCCCCCTAAAAAATCACCTGATTTTTGTTACTCCCCTTATATCACTTTTTAGTACAAGTTTGTTAGTGCTGATAGTATGACTTATGTATAATTAAACTAATAACAATATTAATGTATCATTTTTTGCTTTTTATATACAGTTGCACTCCCATATAATCACACCCTCGGGACTCAGAAATCTGGTGACTATGTAGAGATGTGACAATATAAATTTTTTCTATAAAATCACTTTATATAAAAAATAAATTATAGTGAATATATAGAATTATAAAATTCGTAAGATTTAATCAAACTTCAACATCAATTTTCTCGATAACCAATAATTATAAAAGGCTCAAATTTTTATCACATATAGTATCCATATTTATTTATAATATATTAAAATTTTAGCTGAATTGGATTNGAAAAATTTTTATATAGATTAGTTTTGTGTTTAACTTTGCTGTATTGAAAATTCACTATAACAAGAATGGCTAATATCTTTCGCGTTTTAGATTATTTCGTATTAATTTTGTAATAGATACCTGGCCAGATTATAAGCGTAATAATTGTTCTATGAAAACGAATATGTTATTGGAAAGTTATTTTAAGAAGGACATGATAATACATTATCGAGAAAGATACACTAAGTCTTTATACTCTAACCTTGAGAAAATTGGAGCGTCGATGTGTGTGGATGCTGGGGAGGTAGAAAGGTTAGTTAAAATACGGGGAGTTTTTTTTGAAAAATCAACTAATCTTTTTCTAATAGGTTTTGGGAAGGAGGAGGCAAACCTTCTACAAAATCGCAGTTGCAACAAGAAAAAGAAAAAATTATGAGACAAGGTGAATTATTATATAAAAAAAAACTTGTTCAAGGTAAGCATATGTTATTTATTTTTTTATATTGATTTATTTAATTTAAATTTATTTTATTTATTTATTTATTTATTTTTTTAATTTAGAAATTGATCAAAATTCCTGGAATGTGTTTCGGTTTGATATGAGTGATGATATCCGATTGTTGCTGCTGAACTAAATGATAATATTGATAATATTAGTGAAGAAAGTGAAGAAAGTTCAAGATCAGAGGTTTATAAACCGAAGACCAAGATATGAAAACTTCTGAAACAATTGATAACCATATTATCAAACAACGTGAAAAGCCACTATGTATTACTCGCCGAAGTGGAAAATTTGCTTGTCCTTGTAGTTTCAATGTTATTCATGGTTATGATTGCCAGGATATTGTAGTCGTGCGTTTCTTTATTAATAAGCTTGAAACACGAAAGTATGGACTATTTATTTATTAATTTTTTTTATATAAATATTTATTAATATTTTTCTTTTATACAGCATTATTTCTTATAATAATCACAAGCTGCAAGGTTAAGATTCATTTTACTTTTATTGTAAAAGTAAATAAGTATTAGGATGTGCAAACAGTGTGTAGCACAAATAACATTTGCGCTCATTTTTTGTTTTAAATAGATGTGTGGATACCGCACAAAAAAACTATTTTGTAGATAGTGCGAATAGTTTCAAACTGTCACTTGTGGTTTTTTTTTATTTGCCGTACAAAAAGGTTTTCAAATTGTGCGGTATCCGCACAGTAAATTTTAGTTAAAAAATTAGCACTGAAAAAGGGTACCTGTGTTAGGGCAGTGTCATTAATCACCTGATTATTTTTTATCAGAGGCCTATCCCCCTCCCTCTTCCTCAATATATAAATAGTCAGGTTCTTATATATAATTTCAACTTTTTTTACCCCCCTCCCCCCTAAAAAATCACCTGATTTTTGTTACTCCCCTTATATCACTTTTTAGTACAAGTTTGTTAGTGCTGATAGTATGACTTATGTATAATTAAACTAATAACAATATTAATGTATCATTTTTTGCTTTTTATATACAGTTGCACTCCCATATAATCACACCCTCGGGACTCAGAAATCTGGTGACTATGTAGAGATGTGACAATATAAATTTTTTCTATAAAATCACTTTATATAAAAAATAAATTATAGTGAATATATAGAATTATAAAATTCGTAAGATTTAATCAAACTTCAACATCAATTTTCTCGATAACCAATAATTATAAAAGGCTCAAATTTTTATCACATATAGTATCCATATTTATTTATAATATATTAAAATTTTAGCTGAATTGGATTAATAGTTCTTGAGAAATCGCTTGTATACGATAGTCATTTTTTTAAAAAAATTGATTATCGTATACTAGCAATATTTCAAGAACTAACCATCCAATTTAGCTGAAATTTTAATATATTATAGAGGAATATCGATATTATCTATGATATAAATTTTAGCCTTTTTGAATTAATGATTATCGAGAAAATTGATGCCAAAATTTGATTAAGTCTTACGAATTTTTTAGAACATAAAAAATTCGTAAGACTTAATCAAACTTTGGCATCAATTTTCTCGATAACCTATAATTAAAAAAGGCTCAAATTTTTACTATAGACAATAGCTATATTCATTTATAATATACTAAAATTTCAGCCAAATTGGATTGTTAGTTCCTATGATATTGCTTGTATACGATAATTAATTTTTTTTAAAAAATAGACTATCGTTTACAATCGATTTCTCAAGAACTATTGATCCAATTAAGCTAAAATTTTAATATCATATAAAGGAATATAAATTATATCTATGATAAAAATTTGAGACCATTTTAATTATTGGTTATCGAGAAAATCGATGTTGAAATTTGATTAAATCTTACGAATTTTTTGTTATATTGTTAGTAAATTCACTATTAAAAATGTGATATTATAGACAATTGTTATTATTTAAAAAGTTTTAAAATTTAAAATTGTGATTTTATAGAAAATTGTGCTTTTATAGAAATAAATTATTTATATTTGTTTGTAAAATTTGGTGATAGTGCTTATATAGTAATTGTGACGTTATAGAAAGAAATTTAATATAAATATAATCGGGACCAAACTTTTAAGTGATTAAATAGGAAATGTGACTATGAGGGAGGTGACTATATGGGAGTGCAACTGTAGTTCTGTACCTAAATCGACTTCAAATAGCTCTCTCGAATCTTATCTTCATCAGAAGGATGCTCATGGTAACAGCAAAGATGAGATTAAATTACCTCAAAAAAGAGGACCTAAGAATAAAAGAAAAAGCAGATTAATTCCAGAGGAATCCGTTCAACTTCAAGATGCAATACTAGATGAGTCTTACCATAAGGTTCAAATTGTTGAAATTATTGGTAATGATGAGATTATTGTAGATATTACGCTGGCAAACGGTAGCAAGAATTAACGAACAGTTCAATTAACTGATATAATTGGATATGATGATGGAAAGATAAAAAAAAAATCAAAGGTAATGTGACTGTGATTTATTTTAACTTTTTATTATGTATTTATTATTAATTTTCTTTATAAATTGATAATAGGTAAACAATTCAATTAAATCCTCCCAGCTTACTATGTCATCTATGGACTCTCATGGTAATGCTATTGTTTTTACGATGCTGTACGGAGAAAAAAAATTGAATTGTACTTAACATCTACCTGCCCTGTGAATACGAGCCTTACACTCATTCAAAGTGCCTTTATTCACTATAATATACATAAACAAGCTAATGATTTGGCTCTAATCAACCCAAATTCATATACGTATTTTCTTCTTCAAGTTTTGGATCGTATAAAAAATAAACAATGGTCAGAAGCAAAAGTTCTTTGGGTCGAAAGTTTGCCTTCATACTCTAAACTAGTAAATGGTGATAAATAAATTTTTTTGGAGGACTTTCGGAATAGTTTTTTGAGCAATTTTTTCAAGATCCTTTAGATCAAAATCTTATTGTAGTCAAAAGTACCGTAACAACGATATGTGATTCAGAATATTGCCCAAAAAGAGTTTTGCCTCTAGCAAACTGTTATGATATTATACTTATGTAATTGTTATGATGTTATACTTAAGTAACGCTCAGTTGTTTTTTTATTTTTATTTATTCTAGTTTAATTTTTATTATCTTTTGGCATTGCTTTATAATTAACTTTTAAATAATTTTATTGATGCTCACAAAGTTTAATAACTTATCATTCTAGAAAAACACAAGCAAGCATATTACCGGAAAGTAATTATTTTGAAACTTATTTTAAACAGTGGAAAGAACCTTATATTGTCCCTTGTGAATCAGAATTCAAGACCATGAATGGAGAAAAACCAAAAAAAATTCCAATAAGTGCCTTTAGATTTGATAAATGTACATCCGTAGAGACTGGAAAAACTAAGTAATTCATCTTTAATTTTTTTTACATCTTTCTAATTTTATTTTTTTTTTATTTTTTTATTTATTTATTTTATTTAGATATCTGTATGTATGTACGGGCAAAACTACGTCAACAAGACAAATTGATCAGTGGTTACCTCTTATTCTTGTAATTAATGTTACGGGAATCAATATTATTGATAAAGAAAAATATCTTGAAAATAAAGACCTTCCAGAGGAGATCAGTTTTCCCCCAGATGATGTTCATATAAAGCAAAGATATATTCTAGTTAATTTTTGATTTTTTTGTACTACTGTAATTATTTACGATTTTAAATTAGATATCGTCTTACGGGTGGTTCGTTTTGCAATAGCAACCATCATATTGCCGATGTTTGCTTTGAAAATATAAAAAATTCGGGCTGGTATCAATATGATGGATTGGGAAAGACCTACTGTGCAAGAGCAATGTATATAGGGAGTGTATGTCCACCTCACAAAGATGGCTATGCAATGGATTTCGTAATTTATGTAAAGATTTAGACATTTCACAAATTTTTTACAAAAATTTGTCGATTATGCTTATACTACAGAGTTTAGGATATTAATAAATTACGAAAAATTGTGTTGTTCAAAATTTGCTTTTATGGTATGTATACTAATTCAACAATATTCATAAAATTTTAATAATCGCAAGAATTAGCTTTTCCAAATAATAAACTTCATAATCAGTTTTATTAAAATTAAGTAAATAGCGCCATGAACACTTTGAATTACATATATAATCAATACGAAATTTATTAGCATGGAAAGGGTGTAGTTTATTGTCTTTATTAATTTTATCATCTTCATTTTGTTTTTTTTTAATATTAATCAAAGAAACAACAATTTACTTTCCTATACGAAAATTTACTAGTAGTAAATTAATCAACAAGTACATTATTTTAATAGCATTGATGACATGGCCCACAATTAAAAGTAATATGCAAATAACAATTAGAACTTGTTATGTGTTGGTCAAAGAAATGACACAATAGTAAAAATCCATAAACCTGCTTAGCTTATTTTGGGATATACAAACTAAATTAATGTAAATAAATAAAATTAACGAGGCGTTGCATAACAATCCAAATCAATGATTAATTAATAAATGAAACTTTTTTTAGGCTACTTACTAAATCGATACTAAAGATATAATATATTAAAAAGGTAAAACAGTCAAGATTCATGAAGCAGTTTATCTTAAAAGATATCAAACAATAAGCAGTTTTTATATCCTACCGATTATTAACATGAATAGATCGAAATTTCATGAGATTCATGATAAACTCAAATACCTTACTTTAAATCTACAGTTAACGATCTTTATATTCATTAATTGATTTAACATGAATAAACTAAAAAAAAAAATATAGAACTACAGTAAATACTTATCTAAATGAATTAAATTATAGTATATTTGTAAATTGTACCTGAATTACATAACTTAGATATATAAGAGACCTTTGTATTTATAAACAATGTTAGAAATCCTTATAGGTCCAGTAATTTGAATTTAAATTGGACTTATATATATATAGAGTGTCCAGACTTATGTGGTTTAATTGTTTAAACAATAAAAAATCCATAAGTCTGAACACCCTACTTTTATACTATACCACAACGCTATTGCTTACTATTTATCTTTTAATATATTTGACCATACAGCGTCCAATTCAAATTAAGCTATTAATCCTATTATTTTATAAAAGGAGAAAAGTAAAAGAGTAAGTAAAACTAATGAAAGCTATACTTAATACTACTGTACTTACAAGTCACTTTCGTTAATAGCGAACTCGCATAGTGAAGGACAGTTTATATAAAAACCTTTCTAATACAGTGAATTTACTAATAAACTCCCAATACAGTGAAGGCCTAATAACTTCATTAAAACGAAAGTGGCTTGTATAATAAAAGAGAGAGATGTATATCTTACTGACTTACCGTAGTGCACTGACCAAAGTACCCCCTTTTTCAATATCCCCCATTGCAAAGTACCCGGTGCAAAACACAAGACCTCTATTAATTAAATATAGGATTTTTAGACTGCTCATTGTAAGTACAGAACATGCATAAACTTAAAATTTTTTTCTTGCGACACTAACCTGCTGCTGTATAATATACCCGGGTCTTTTGTAAGTTTTTTGATGGGTAGATTGTATTGTACCCGGGCACTTTGGTCAGTGCACTATGGTATATATAAGCCAAATTTCACATTATAAAAAGCAGTTTTTGTCTATAAGTAATATAAGAAGAAGCGGATTTTACATAATAAAGTATAAAAAGCAGTTTTGTACAATATATTAGCGAATTTAATCTAATAAAAGCAAAAAAAATCAGATTTGTCTAAAAAAAGCGAATTTATCTAATAAAAAGCAGGTTTATACAAATAATCTAAGCAAAAGCAGATTTTACATATTGTATCCAATAAACGCAGATTTTACTTTGCATATCAGGTTTTACATAAAATAACCAATCAACGCGTATTTTACTAGCTGGTGACTCAGGTTTCACTCTGTCGTAATATAATATTTGACCTGTAATAATCTTCAAAGCAAAGAAAAAAAACTTTAATTAGTTGATTATTTTATCATGCAATCTCAATCACCTTCTGGCTTTTTCTTCCAGACATACTGGGTTTTGGCGTTTCTCAGAAAAAGGAACATGAAATAGATATGCTGCCAAATGTGTTTACTATAAGTATGAGCTATTTGGAAGACCTGAAAAGCTTCATAATTATGTTCTTGTAATAGCTGGCCATCATTAAAAAAGGCAATTATGTTAAAAAGGTTACTAGTTCTTCTTTAAATCTTGTAAAAAAGCATTGACTGCAAAAATCTTGAGCAATAGAATTCTTAATAATTTATTTTCAACTTCCTTAAATAAAAAAAGTTTGAGATAATGACGTCTCTCAATAATATTACTATTGCTTTAGATGGGTAGCAAGATGCAGTATTGTACATTTTTGCTATTCTAGTCTTTTTTTGTCATGTCCCAATGTCTCAGCTATGTTCAAAGTCTTAATAATTAATAAATTAAACTAAAAAAATATATTATTATATATTTTTTTAGGCACTAAACACATTTCTAAAAAAATTAATTTAGATTATCTTAATAAAATTTTAAGTAATTTCAATTTATAAAATTGTTCCAAAATGTTCCAAAATGTCCCAACTCATGTTCCAACTGTCCCATGTACTATACTGTCAAGATGTATTTCAAAAATCTATTTATGGCTTTATAATTTTGAAAGAGGAGCAGGAATATGTTTTAGATATTGCTAACTTATCAGCCAACTATTATACTACTGTATTTTTTAAAAGAATAGCTAAAAAAAGGTTCTTAAATTAAATTCTGTTTCTGTTACTTCTGTTGTTGTATATGTGACTGATAATCCTTTAGTTATAATTAAAATGAGAACTGACCTTGAGAAAAATTATCCAAATATACTTTCTATTCATTGTTGCTTTTACACATTTAATCTACTTGCCAAAGATATTTCTGCTTTATAATCTTTTTTTATAGTGATTAAAGATAATCAAAAAATTATTAATTTTTTTATCTTTTCTTATATTTGGCTTTGAACATTAAAAGATTAGCAAAAAAAAAGAAAGGAATATGCTATTTACTTGTAAAACCAGATTTCACTCTTTTGCAAAAGTGTATTTAGGTATAAAAGCCTTTGAAAGAGAATTTTAAGAATATATTAATCTTAGTGAAACTAACAAGTATCCTACAATCAGAACAGAAATTCAAGATATAGTTAGTAGTTGTTATTATTTTGCTAATAATAATACATTAGTAATATTACTTGTTTCTGTTGTAGATGTTATCAATTGTTTTAAAAAGTACTATATTAGATGATATTTTTAAAAAGCTATTAAACATTTATTATATCATTTTAATATCAAATGTTCCAATTGATAGATTCAAAAATTATGCATTAGCAGCTATTGATAAATGGGCCTTTGAGTTCTCTGATGATATTTATTTTGTTACTCTTTTTTTGTTCTCTTATTACAAATAAGTTAGCAATATCAAAAGAATATCTGAAAATTTAATTGTTAGAACTTGTTTATAGTTAGCAAAAGCTTGGAGCTTTGATAAAGAAAAAACAACTCTTTTGTATAAAGAGCTCAAATAATTATAAAATAGGATTCTCTTTTTAGTACTTATCAAAATACTCAATATAAATATATATATCAATCCTAGAACATTTAGAAAACAGTTTGATAAAGATTCACTGTTCTTCAAAAATTTGCTATAAAGTTTTTTTTCATTGTTTTACATATATTAGTTATTGAACAGCTACTTTCTAGCCAGGGTTAGTAAAAACAAAATCATGAAATAAAATATCTTTTACTCTAATAGGAATTTCAAAATGCTAATCATAGTCATTATCAAAAACTACTATCTAAGAGATTAAAAAAAAACAAAGACCAAAATTTATTTACAAATTCTACAAATACTACAAAAATTGAAAATATCAATAGTGATATTTTATTTGAAAAAGAATTTAAAGAGCCTATAGAAGTTAATGTCGAAGCAGTAAATATTAATACAAAAAATGAATTCATAATAATAAAATACTTTGATATTGGTATCTTTGAACAAAACCAAAAAATTATTATTATTTTTTTTTTACTCTTTGACACATCTTGCTGATATTTTATTAAAAACAGTATTGAGTACTATATATAGCCTGTTAATACATGATACTTAAAACTAAAATTCAATATCATGTGGTTGCTACATGCAACCGGTCGCACTAGCTTACGGATAAAGCAAATATAAACTTTGTCAGCTCATGTCAAAGAGTGACAGAGGATTTCCCTTCAAATCCCTCCTACCTAGCATCAATGGTAGGGATAAACTCAACTATTCAAGAAAAACAAATAAAATGAGAAACAAAAGGAGATAAAAAAAGGAGGAAGTAACTACAAGGCCTAGATGAAAAACCAAAACTAACAAAAATAATGAAAATGAAATGAGAAAAACAAAGAAAAACTCTATGCTAATGATGTAAACTAACAAAAGAAATATAAAAAGCCACAAAGGGCAAAAGAAAAAGTAATATAATACTGTATGAAACCATATTTGTCAAAGTAGATAAAAATTTATAATACTGCACGAAACTTATCTGTCAAAGTATTATATGTACATTAAAAGAAAAGAAAAGAAAAAAATAAAAAAAACTACGTCTAAAAAAAACTTCTAGAAGAAAAGAATTTTTTCTGGTATTTTTCTCCAGATCGTCCTTACGTGTTATTCATTGTTTAGTTCGCAGGCATCGAAACTTGCTTGTGACTGGGCTCCGATTCGGTAGGCGCATTTCCAAATTGAGAGAAGTAAACATTGTCGATCTTTTGGAGAGAGTAAGCTGGATTTCCCACTTTTTGGCGAAAATTTTAAAAAAACCAAAGAGAAATATCAATGGTACCAAAACTTGTAAAGAGCGTAAGTTTTATGTTTTGTAGAATAGTATTGATAACCAAAAGTATGTTTCTGTCTAAACTTCTACATCTTTTAACAAAAAACTCTAGGGTTTTAGCCCTACTACATTTTTCATAGCAATGAAGTCTTCTACCTAGAGAACCAAACCCACAAGGAGAAATCTTTTTCAGCTCTATTTTAGTTATCTCACATGCAATCTGAAGTCCTGTATCCAAGATAAAGTTTTTGTTATATATAAAAATACTAACTATAAAATATTCATAGGTCGGCGTTTATGAAAAGTTTTGGTCCAAAGGATCGTTGGAAAGAGTTAAACCAAAAAATTATTGAAAAAAGTTCAATAATTAATCTACAATAGTCTATCGATGACCCATACTTAGATTTTTAATATCAAAGATTAATTTTATCATCCTATGAGCATCTGGTAAGATCAAAAAACATAAAGCTTACTTGTTAGAAAAATGTTACGATCTTTTGATAAATAAAATATTACATATGCGTTTGGCACCAAATTTTACAAATATTTATTACTAGAAAAATGCACAGCATTATATGTCTGAAGTTATGGCAGAGTGAAACCTGAGTTGGCTTAAGTTACGTTATTGATGTTAGTTAGGTTTGTCAGGGTTAGGGTTAGTTAGGTTAGTTACTATTTTAGGATTGTTTTGATAGTAATCTGCATCAATAACGTAATCTAAAAAGGATGATTACCATGATGCGATTGGTGCAATTTCATGTGATGCGGCCAGACAAACAAACAATCATTTTTTTTACTTTACACAGAAATATAGTGTTCTTCACTTCACTTCGGACAAATAAAATATCAAGACCTTTTAAATTGCAAAACAAATATCAGGTATTCATTCATACTTCAGCTACAATTCTTATATCAGCCAAAAATGTATTATCAATACAATAATTAATGCCTTCGACTATATCGACGAATTCATGTACCTTTACTGATTTTGCAACATTATTAGCCGTTGAGAAGATAGGATACTACATCGATTAATCAATTCAGTAACAAAAGATTCAAAACTTGATGCATGTTGAAATGCATTGTTGGAAGAAAAAAAATCATATGAATATGTTGGCAAACCAAAAACATGCTTTCACCAGATATATACTTGTTATTTAATGGATATCGGTGAATACGGTATATTCCACAGATTAATAGTAAAATCACATGGCCTTCGGCCACGTGGTTTACTATTAATCTGTGGAATGCACCGTGCTCATCGATATTCATTAAATAACTAGTTTATCCCATGGGTATGACGTAACAACCTGTGCAATACGTCATTCAATAAACTTCAACTACTGTAGTAATTTAAACTTTATTTCAATAATTGATCTATTATTTTTTTATTTAAAAAAAATAAAAAAAATCGAATGCAAGAAACAGTAATATCACAATAACCAAAGAAATTTTCAAATTGCAGAGAATCTCTCACGTAAAAAAATACTACAATAACAAGTGTATTGCCTCAACCAGTTTCATAAAGTTATCAAGTATGAAAAACAAATTTAAGAATTTAATTCCTCAAGCTCAAGTTTCTATTATTTTACTACTCTTAAATGATATTTTTAAACGTTACTCACTTTTAACCTTTTAGAACATTAAAAAATGTGAAAATAATATAAATAAAAAACTAAGTTAATATTTTAAATATTTAAATAAAATTTTTTTTAATAAAAAAAAATTAATAAAGTACATTAAAATTCCTTATATGCCCATAACAATTTTAAAATTAGTAAAGTCCTTCACCTGCTTACAACAATTTTAAAACCTTCAAACCTAATAAAGTCTTTTGTCTGTCTATAACAATTTTTAAAACTATTATAGTTATTTGTCTTTTTATGACAATTTTAAACCCCACTGGACCTTAAAACCCACCAGTTCTAATAGTCTTTCGCATGTCTATGACAATTTTAAAACCTATGCCCTAGTAAATATAACTATTTTAAGACCTATAAAGAAATACTAAGTCTAGTTGATTACATAATCTTGAACTTAGTTCACGATCTTTAACTTTTAATTAGGATTTACTGTAAACAAAAAGTTTAAAAGATCAAAACTTAACGTTAATCACACCAGTCTATATGAAAATCATGTGTCACGTAATTTTCATATAGACCGGTGTGAATAACTTAGAAAAAAAGCACAGGTTGTTACATAGTACCCATGGAATAAATTATTAATATTTATGTTTTCAACTACAGATAAGCAGGACTTTCGTATTTTTCAGGTCTGATCATAAGGTAGTTGGCCAATTATAAAACAGTTTTTATCCACGTGATATACTTCCAATACAAAACAGATAATTATTAAGGGTAGAGTATACGTAGATCAATTTTCATATAATATGCATGGCAAATCAAGACCTTATGCCACTAATAAAAATTTTCAAGAATGCAATTAATTTTTTTCAAAATCTTATATTTTGTAAATTAAAATATGCTCTTTTTAAAAATATAAATTTAATAAACAAATTATTTTAAAAAAGTATACTTGTATATATCATAAAGTTTGCCATGGTGGTCTCAAATTTGCTGCAGTACACAAAATCATTAATTTTGATTGGTTAAATCATATGATCATCATATGATTTTTGTAAACAAAAAACTAATACCCAATCTTTAACTACATGTTTCTCAGCAAATATCTAACCGATATTAATATTTTTACTACTATTAGAATCATAAATATCTACTCTACAATTTTTATAATAAATTTTAAAATAACTTACTTAATAAAATTTTCTTTAATTTTAAAAAGAAAAAATTTTTGCCATCAAGATCATATGAAAATTAATCTATGTATACTCTACCTTTAAACATATTACAATTTCTTTTGTAACTTCGAAGCAAACTAACTCGCATTGTAAATAAATAAAAATATTAAGAGCTTTATTAAAAAGTTTCTTATAACAAGATACACGCCCTTTATTCCCATTTTTTATACTTCATCAAAATTTTACTATTGCATATATAAAATGAATCAAATGTCTTATAGAAAACATATATAACTTTTGTAGACAGTCTACATAAATTTATAAATGAAAAAAAAACAAGTTAATTATTTGGATAACAAAAGAAAAAAGAGAAAAAAAACAAAAAAAAACGACATTAAAAGTTTTTAAATTAAGCAATACAATATATTTTTATTACCTTTTTCTATATGGTAGACAATACTTCAACTCTTAGTATATCTACCTTTTATTGCATGATTTAGCATGATTCACCGTAATTCAACAAAGAGACGCTTGCTGGGAAGTTCTTTTGTTAATAAAGTGTTGTATCGATTGTTTTTTTTTAAGTTTGCTTAGACCTGAAAAATTCTGGTTTTACAGTACTACGACATATAATACTTGTGTACGTCGATCCCAGAAATCATCGGAAACAAAAGTCCCCTCTGCTCTACAGATAAGGTACGTAAAAGGTAGTTGTTTTCAATTTCATAGGCTTGTGTTGTACCACGTGTCTAAGTAAAACAAGAAATGAAATTTTATATTTTACTTTTGAAAATTAATAAAAATTAAATACACATACCTTTATGGAATACGTTCTATATCTGTACTTTAATATGTGCCATATGGTCTTCAATTGTTGAAAGTTTGTCTTTACTAAGTTTATCATGATCTAATATATGTTAGCCACCTATAGCGTCTTCATAATTTAATTTAACTGACTCAAGAGACCAGAAATTAATAATCTGGGGTAATTTCTTCTCATCTTGTAAAAAAAAGGATATGAGTATGGCCAAAAAACCTTTTACTAAGTCAAACAAAGGTTTAACACAATATTCGCTATAGTCCTCTATGCATCTTTGACTTCAAGGAAGTAAAGATATTAAGCTTGAAAAGTCTCATCAGAGGAGAACACAAATTGTCCACATATTCAACATTGAATAATATGCTCATTAACAAGCATGAAGCCTTTCCTATAGTAAGCACGAAGCCTAATACAGTAGCAAATGATGTGTTATTCAATATGAACAATACCGCAGGCACGACATTCGCTATAGTCCTCTATGCATCTTTGGCTTCAAGGAAGTGAAGGTATTGTTACAGTACCGGAAGCCTTCTTTAATTCTGATAGAGTAACAATCACACGGCTCCTGAGATCCCTTACTTTGGGCGTGAAGCGGTGTGCAAGAGGGAAGTATAGTTTCTTTTATGTCTGTAAGAAACTACACACTTCTCT
>QKWP01001504.1:6592-66022 GCA_003550325.1 Gigaspora rosea
TTCTGTTTCTCCGGTTCCTTGGATTTGTCTGTGTAATGAGACACAATTTCGCCCGAAAGCTCCCATTCAAGATGGTAACCAAGAACTACAGGTAGTGTACCCAACCGATCGACAAGATACAGTTACCGAAACACAGGTCTATTTTTCAAAAGCGTCGCCAGTGGGATTTGAACTCTAGACCTACCACTTGGGGGTGACAACTTACCAACTTCCCTAAGTCGCTACACCCTTAAACATGCTTTTTTTATTAATTTACTTATATAATAACTAAATCAACTAATTTTTACTATATGCCATAATAAAAATTTTTATAATTTTTAATACGATCAACTTATATCTAATCTAAAACCCATATATTTTACATAATTTTAATAATACAACCAGTATTATTAGTAAAAATATTAATACAATAAATACATAGATAATTATATGTCAATTCTTATTATAATCTAAGCAATACTAAAAAATTATATATAGTTAGTTATCTTATAATTTACTAATTGTAATACTTCTATATAGGCTGGTACAAAAACATAGATACACAACTACTAAAAATTTTCATTGTCTATATATAAAAGTTTTTATATATAAGCTATTTATTTACAATTTTTTTATACTAAATAAAGTAGGTTTTGAGCTATCTTTTAATATATTTTTTATTATTATTTAATTCGTGATCCGCATATGAACCAGTGAATAATCATAGTAAACTGCGGGGATATGTCTACTATGTAATTTTTGCTTTTTTAGAATCTGGCGTTTTCCCAAGGATAAATCGAGTTTGTACTAAGTAAACCTCTTACATGTATATAATAAAAGTTGTAAAGGAGATAATTACAAGCATAATGGTAGTTGAAACATTAAAAGCAGCCAAGCGGATCATAAGATATGGGCATTTTTGTCTTTATGACTATTTGTTTACTTCTTTGTTTATATCATATAGTTGTAAAACAAATACACCTATATCTCACGATCCACTAGGCCAATTTTAATGTTCCAACTACCATTATACTCGTATTTTTTTCCTTTATAGTGTTTGTTATGTGCACAGGGGAGGTTTATACTTGGAAAAACGCCAGATTCCGAAAAAGGCAAAATTTAATAGTGAAAATCACATGATTTTTCACTAGTTCACAGGTGGATCATGAATTAATAGAGATTTTATTGAGTAATAATTTTTTAAAAAAATTCAATTTTTTCTCAAAAAAAAAAAGCATTCTTTTCAAAAAAAATTATTTTTGCCACCAATATACAACATTATAAGTTTAAATTAATTAACTAGATTGCTATATATATGCTAAATATATAGTTAAAATTTTAGCTTAATTGAATTAGTAATTATTAAAATATAAATTTTTAAAATTTATTATCAATTTACTATGTAATACAAAAATTGAGCGAAATTTACTATAGTAATTTTATAAAACATAGTAAATTAATAATAAATTTTAAAAATTCATAACTTAACAACTACCAGTAATAATTCAATTAAGCTAAAATTTTAACTGTATATTCAGCATATCTATGAAAATGTACTTGCTTAGTACAAACCTTTAAAGTTGCATATTGGTAGCAAAAACAATTTTTTAATGAAAAAAATGCTTTTTTCAAAAAAAAATTGAATTTTTTATAAAAATTATTACTCAATAAAATCTCTATTAAATAATAATAAAAAATATATTAAAAGATAGCTCAAAACCTACTTTATTTGGTATAAAAAATTGTAAATAAATAGCTTATATATAAAACTTATATATATAATAATGTAAATTTTTAGTAATCGTGTATCTATATTTTTGCACCAGCCCATATAGTATATATAATAATAATTAAATAAACTTAAATAAGCTTACATACTGCCTTATCTTTACTAAATCATTACTTCTTGGTTTTATCTTTTTTTCTTTTCATTTTATATACAAAATTTAGTTAATCTAGAGAGTTTATACTTTGAACTATATAATTTTTAAATATAACTTTATTAAGAGGTAGCAACATAATGGCATGGATTAACTAGGATTAAAAAATATGTTGTAGTACAGCTCAAGTGCTTCAAGTTTGCTTAAAAGTCTTTTCTTCTTTTATGACAAAATTAAGTTATACAAACTTCCTAAAAAAGTATTATAAAACAATATAAAAAAACTTTTATTAATTGTGTAACTAATTTACAAATAATGGGATTTGTTCTCCCTGTTGTCTGAAGGTTCTATACTAGCTGCTATACTTGCAGTCCACATACCATATGTGTTTGAAATTAAGCTACTTTTTTTGGCCAAAAAATTATACGAATAATCGTAAAATAGCTTATTTTCAAAATATTGAGTTTTTTGAAAAATTGAAAAATGTACTAATAAAAAGTTGTCCAAATATTACCAAATTTTTACTATAAGTGTATTTTGATATGCTAAACAACGAACAACTTTACTTAATCAACCTTTTGAAGTTTACTAAGTAAAAAAAAAGTTTTATATATAGCAACTGCTAATGAATTTTTTAAAATTTTAAAAAAAATCAAAGGGTAGCTTATTTTAGGTAGTAGCTTATTTTCGGACATATATAGTACTAGCATTGCCTATTTAAACTTTCTGGTTTATGATTCTTTTATTATTTTATCTCACTTAACTATTTCTAATTATAGGGGTTATCTAAAGTAGTGGCAAATTATATGATCAACTGCTAATCAAATTATAGAATTTTGATGATCTTCAGTGAAGCAAAAATGAAAAAGAAGCGAAAACCTTGAAAAATACAAAAAACGTCAGTCTAAACCTACCTCGATATGTTAATTAAAAATGTCGGGAAGGCAATTTTGCTTATATATATTTATTTAAAATTTAATCTAACCCTAATATAGGATAACCCTAACTATAGATGCTAGTAAAATTAAATCAAAGTGGTGAAATGATTTCACCATTTCACCAATCACCAATTGGCAATGGTATAATTGGTATAACTGGTAAATTGGTGTAATTGGTGTAATTGGTGAATTGGTGAATTGGCGAATTGGTAATTGGTAAATTGGTGAATTGGTAATAGTGAATTGGTGAATTGTTGAAATGATGAGATGGTGAAATGGTGAAACAGAAAAATGGTGAAATGGTAAATTTCCAGAGTCTGGAATTATTTCAGTCTGGAATTCAGACTGTATTTGCTCTTCAGAAGTTAGATTTTTGTTCAAATTTTTAACTTAGAGATCAAAACTTTAACTGTTTAAGTTCGAATTTAAATGCAAAATGCACAATATAAAATAAATTTTGTAAAGTAACAGAAGCAAGTAACTTTACCTTAATTTTATTCTAACTACCCAAATTTATCGATCTCGTTGAAATAAATGAAAGGAAAGGTGCTTTTTTTAGAAGACAATCAATTCATCAATTCACCGTTTCAAAATTCACTAATTCACCATTTCACCAATTTACCAATTTACCAATTCACCAATTCACCATTTCACCAATTCACCATTTCACTATTTCACCAATTCACCAATTCACCAATTTCAGCAATTTCAGCAATTTCACCAATTTTACCATTTCACCATTTCACCAATTTCACCAATTTCACCATTTCACCAAAATTTTATTTTGGTATAATTCTGGTGAAACTATTTCACCATTTCACCTAGTGAAATAGTTTAATTTCACCAGCATCTATAACCCTAACCCTAAAATTAATTAAAAAAATTATTAAATATGAGTTGTCTTCGCTTTAGACACTCTTTAGATGTCCCCTACTTATAGAGAGTTAGGCTACTGTTAGGCTACTTTAATAATATATCTACTATTTAGAGCTACTTTACTTTTACAAAAAATTTTATGCCAAGTGCAGCTCATATTTTACTTGTGTGCTACTATAGTTTTCAGTAATTATTGTTATGGCCAAGACCAATATTTGCAAGACAAGGTTAGAGTGCTGACATTTATTAGGTAATATTTTAGGGGGTGGGGGTCAAGAAAAATTTTACCCTAGTTAAATTTGATTGGCTAAAATTCTATTTATAGATCTTACCTAGGAGTGGGTAAGCCCCTATAGTAAATGGATATTAGGTAATAAATGTCAGCGCCTTTATTTCTGTTCTCTTACTAATACCTACTTTTGCTTTTGTAAAATTCACTCTGATCCTAGCACTCACCTCTATCTTTCTTCTAGTTTTTTTTTGGTATCCTCAAACTTTCAAATCAGTTAGCTCTAAGAGTTTATTTACTTAGCATTAGGTGCTATTATAGGTTTTTTTTTTTGGTACCTACTCTGAAACATAGGTTCTTTTCTTCTGATATGTTTCTGGCATTCAGTTTAGTGGACCTTTTCTCTAAAGATCTTTATCATCTAGTTCTTTAGCTCTGGTTTCTGATATTCTGGTTTCAGTAGCACTGTCAAAGATCTTTGCTACCTCCTTACTTAGAACTTGCTAAACAGGTTTCTGTTTTTTTGGTTCCTTGGATTTGTCTATATAACAGTATACAACTATATCTAAAAGCTCTTACTTGAAATGGTAAAACCAAAGGTTATAAGGAACATACCCAATTAATTGATAGGAAGTATTTACTGGAACACAGGTCTATTTTTCAAAGCATTGCCAGTAGGATTTGACTCTAAACCTGCTGCTTGGGGGTAACAACTTATCAACTTCTCTAAGTTACTACACCCTACAATTTAATTTTCATAAATCTTATTCATAGCAATAATAAATACTATTAATTAATACCCTTCAAATTATTTTAGTTTAAAAATTTATTTATTATTAGTTAATACCTTTTCATTGCATTAATTTAGTTTGAGTATAAAGAATTAGAAACAAAAAATAATGCGCCTATTTATAAATGCTTATTTACCATAATCTAATATCTTTCAAATCATTTTATTTGGCTTGTGAGTATAATAATAATTTATTAATTGGCAGAACTAAAACAACAAAATCATGTTTTACAAATAATGTTTATTTTTATTAATTTACTAGTGAGTATGTATAAAGGATTTATTGTTTGCAAATTATGCTCAAATACTCATTCATAAGATAGTTGAGCAGCATGTGATGCTGTGCGATCACACATGCAAGTGAAATTCAAAATATGTATTACTGGTAATATATATACAATTGTGTTAATTGTATTCGAATTATCATGATTTTTATCATAAGTTTCTGTAAAATTTTTTTCAAATTTATTTACTATCTGCATATAAAATGTGTTGTCTAGTTAGTTTATACTGGAATTATTGCATTTCTATCATGAGTTACTATAAATTTTTCCTAGTACAAAACTTGCTATTTTAGTGGTATATAGTAGTTATTGTGCATAATAATATACATGTATGTTATTTTAAAATTTTCATTTTCTTAAAATTGTTTTTTTGACTTAACTTTATTGCTGTTTTAACAGCTTCTGCACCAGAATTCCAGAAAAAAATGAGTCAAATTGGGTTGAAGGCATCACAGGTTAGTTTTCCAATAAGATCCAGCATTGGTTTATGAAAAACAATATTGATCAATATATAAATTGACAAAATTCGCAACTTATATCTTAGGGGAGTGACAAAAATCAGATGATTTTTTAGAGGAGGGAGGAGGTAAAAAAAGTTAAAATTATATATAAGAACCTGACTATATATATATTAAGAAAGAGGGGGGGTATGCTTCTTATAAAAAATAATCAGGTGATTAATGACACTGCCCTTATTAAAAAAAATAGCATTTATATTAGGGCTGTTTATACTCCAGGGTAATTAGGAATATAACCAGTGTAACACCACTCCAGTTTGCTATAGGAGGGCTTATAATCCAGAGATACTACTAATACTGCTTAATTGTTGTATATTAAAGATAGAAAATTTATAAAGATAATCAGTGTTATAGCATTATAGGAAGCTGTTCTAAATATCAAAATCTAAACTATATAATTCAGAATTACTATAATTAACCTGAAGTAAAATACTCTAGATAAAATTATAGTTTAATCTGGAACAATAGTTCTGGTGTAATTTGGTTTTAATGGTTACTCCAGCAGAGTATACACTGCACCGCTCCATATCACTCTGTTAACAGCTCTAATTTATATCAGATTAAATTAAATTTTATTCTCACTTGTACATGATTCAATTTTGTGTCTTGCTCCATGGCTTTTACAACCTTTGGATGGCAATGCCTTTGAATTTATATTATTGAACAATAAACGTATAATGCAATTTTTTAATTTTCTAATATTTTACATTCCGTCAACTTAAATGCAATTGAATGCTCAAATTACATGATGTGAAAATAACTTTCTATACATGATTTCGCCAAGCAAAAAAAAAAATGAATGAATGATAAAAAATAATTCTTACCTAAAGAAGTTACACCGATACCTGACGAAAAATCTAAATATTTTTTTCCTTGAACATCATATAAATAAGAGCCTTTAGCTTATTCAATGACCAGGTTAGTTCTTCGACTTATTCCACGTAAAATATACTGCTTTCCAAATTCTGCAAGTTGCTTTGCACTTTGAGACATGTCTTTTAAACATAAATTTCAGTATACAAAGTTTGACATTCTTATAGTCGCTTCATTTAGTGATGTACACCCAAACCAATTTACAATTACGGTAGTTTTTGGCGTGATTTGGAATTTTACCAAAATTAAAATACACATTCATTGATTTTATGATCACAAACTAGTTTCGGCGGCTTGAGACTCGGCAACTATCGGGTTTGGGTTACATCAGATCTTAAAAATGACAAATCTCGTGATCTGTGTAATTGGGAATTACAAGATTCTGATATGAAGTAACGGTTAGAGCACGGGTCCATGACGAAATTGTCGCAGGCTGGTGCCATACTGCCTAGCCCATGAGGGAGGTTGCCCAGTTTGATTATCAGAATATTTTTTTTAAATTAGCCAATAGAAATACATCAATTTTAATTAAAACTCTACGTATTAATTACATAAGGTCAATTTAATCTTGTCCATAGCGATAATAAATACTATTTACTATTATATAATTAATACCCTTCAAATTATTTAGTTAAAAAATTTATTTATTATTAGCTAATATCTTTTCATCGCATTTGTTATCCCTTGTTCCTTTGTAGAGTGGGATTAATTTAGTCTGAGTATAAAGAATTGGAAACAAAAAATAATGTGCCTATTTATAAATGCTTATTTACCATAATCTAACATCTTTCAAATCATTTTATTTGGCTTGTGAGTATAATGATGATTTATTAATTGGCAGAATTAAAACAACAAAATCATGTTCCACAAATAATGTTTATTTTTATTAATATACTAGTGAGTACGTATAAAGGATTTATTATTTGCAAATTATGCTCAAATACTCATTTATAAGATAGTTGCGCAGCATATGATGCTGTGCAGAACCAGTACGATCACACATGCAAGTAAAATTCAAAATATGTATTACTGGTGACATAGATGCAATTGTGTTGGTTGTATTCGAATTATCATGATTTATTCCAGAAGAAAAACAAGTCAAATTGGGTTGAAGGCATCACAGGTTAGTTTTCCAATAAGATCCAGCATTGGTTTATGAAAAACAATATTGACCTAATATATAAATTGACAAAATTCGCAACTTACGTCTTATTAAAAAAAAATAGCATTTATATTAGGGCTGTTTATCCCAGGGTAATTAGGAGTATAACCAGTGTAACACCACTCCAGATTGCTATAGGAGGGCTTATAATCCAGAGATACTACTAATACTGCTCAATTGTTGTATAATAAAGATAGAAAATTTATAAGATAATCAGCGTTATAGCATTATAGGAAGCTGTTTTAAATATCAAAATCTAAACTATATAATTCAGTAATTACTATAATTAACCTGGAGTAAAATACTCCGGATAAAATTATAGTTTAATCTGGAGCAGTAGTTCTGGTGTGATTTGGTTTTAATGGTTACTCCGGCAGAGTATACACTGCACCGCTCTGTATCACTCTGTTAACAGCTCTAATTTATATCAGATCAAATTAAATTTATTCTCACTTGTGCATGATCCAATTTTGCGTCTTGCTCCTGAATGGCTTTTACAACCTTTGGATGGCAATGCCTTTGAATTTATATTATTGAACAATAAACGTATATTGCAATCTTTTAATTTTCTAATATTTTACATTCCATCAACTTTAATGCAATTAAATACTCAAATTACATGATGTGAAAATAACTTTCTATACACGATTTCGCCAAGCAAAAAAAAAAAAAAAATAAATGATGAAAAATAATTCTCTCCTAAAGAAGTTACACCGATACCTGACGAAAAATCTAAACATTTTTCCTTAAACGTCATATAAATAAGAGCCTTTAGCTCGTTCAATGACCAGGTTATTGCTTCGACTTATTCCACGTGAAATATGCTGCTTTCCAAATTCTGCAAGTTGCTTTGCGCTTTGAGACATGTCTTTTAAACATAAATTTCAGTTTGTCATTCTTACAGTCGCTTCGTTTAATGATGTAAACCCAAACCAATTTACAATTACGATAGTTTTTGGTTATGATTTGGAATTTTACCAAAATTAAAATATACATTCATTGATTTTATGGTCACATCGGCAACTATCGGGTTTGGGACGTCAGAATCCGGCTGGTGCCATACTGCCTAGCCCATGAGGGAGGTTGCCCAGTTTGATTATCAGAATATCTGTTTTATATTAGCAAATAGAAATACAGATCATCAATTTTAATTAAAACTCTACGTATTAATTACATAAAAAATAACCGGACAATTTAATCTTGTTCATAGCGATAATAAATACTATTTACTCTTATATAATTAATACCCTTCAATTATTTTAGTTAAAAAATTTTATTTATTATTAGCTAATACCTTTTCATCGCATTAATTTAGTCTGAGTATAAAGAATTGAAAACAGAAAATAATGCGCCTATTTATAAACGCTTGTTTACCATATTCTAATATCTTTCAAATCATTTCATTTGGCTTGTAAGTATCATAATGATTTATTAATTGGCAGAATTAAAACAACAAATCATGTTCCACAAATAATGTTTATTTTCATTAATTTACCAGTGCGTACGTATAAAGGATTTATTGTTGCGCAGCATGTGATGCTGTGCAGAGCCAGTACGATTACACATGCAAGTAAAATTCAAAATATGTATTACTGGTGACATATATGCGATTGTGTTGGTTGTATTCGGATTATCATGATTTTTATCATGAGTTTCTGTAAAAATTTTCTTCCAAACTTATTCATTATCTTAATAGCATGTAGAATGTATTGTCTAGTTAGTTTATACTGGAATTATTGCATTCCTATCATGAGTTACTATAAATTTTTACAAAAAACTTGCTATTCCAGTGGTATATAGTAGTTATTGTCATAATAATGCACACATATGTTATTTTAAAATTCCCATTTTCTTAAAAATTGTTTTTTTGACTTAACACCTATGTGCATCTCAAAATAATGCACTCTCTTAAATATACTATTTATGAGTTTTTGTAAAAAATTCTGTTATATAACTTGCTATTTGATATGATTAAATATAAATTTATTAAAGCTATATAAAATCAAATTGGCACATAGTGATCCTAGTCGATCAAAATTTTTCAACTGCCCAAGTTGATAAAATTTTATCTGCTTAGTCTGCTTAGTTGAAAAAATTTAAATAAATTATAGTTTATTAAATAAATTTTTTTTTATATTCATTATTTGTAACTAGCATTTTGATTATATTTTAGACAGGTCATTCAGATTCAATCAAATCTGGATTGAGTCTGCACTAGATTGTTTAAAGTTAGTTTTGGGCACATCCTTAGTTCCATTATTTAATTCTTTGACCAATCCAAAAATTAATCTCTGATTTGAATATTTGATTAAATTCAGATAGATTGAAATACTACAGGGGACTACCAGAGCATTGTGGACACTTTTTGGATTGTATTTTAGCAAATTTATAATAGCATAATCTTATGTAAGATCTTATAAACTGTAACATAAGCAAAATATTTTATAATATATTTCAAAATATCATATTTTGAAATATCAAATTTTTGAAATATTTCAAAAGTAGTTTTGAAATATTTCAAAAATGGGTTCAAAATATTTCAAACCCACTTTCAAAATATTTTAAAACTAGAAAACCAAGCTGGATCATTAGATCTGTAATCTGGATCATGCATTAGACTAATATTTTTGAAATAGTTTGAATCTTATATGATGTACAAATTCTGTACTACAAGATCAGATTAGATCTTTTGTTTATAATTATTTTTTTGCTTTTTTGTTTTTGTTGTGTTTTTTTGTTTTTGTTTTGTTTTTTTTTTTGTTTTATTTTGTTTTTTTTATTTTTTTTTATTTATTTATTTTTTAATTTTTTCATTTTATTTTATTTTGGCATTTTACAAGAACATCTTTGCAAAAAACAAACAACTTTTTAAACTTCTAACACTTTGCAAAAACACACAACTGATTTTTTCTAGCAATTTCTAAATTTTCAAGAATGCTTTTTTAAAGAAATAAAGATTTAGTTAGGGCTTTATTTATTTTTTTATTTAATATAATTTGGTTTTGTTTTTTGTTTTTTTTTTAAATTTGTTTTATTAATTTATTTTATTCCAGTACTTTGAGAACAGAATGCTTACTTTTTGGCACTTTGCAAAAAAACCAACTGAGACTTTTTTGGTACTTCATGACTTTTTTGGCATTTTGCAAGAACATTAACCCAGCTTTTGCAATTTTTGAATTTGCAAAAACACAAACTCTTACTTCAGAGAAATGAAGATTTGGGGCTTTATTTATTTTTTTTATTTAGTTTGCTTATATTTTTTGTTTTTTTTGTTTATTTTTTTTACTTATTTTTTTAATTTTTATTTTATTTTATTTATTTCTGACTTCTTTAATACTTTGCAACTTTTCTAGCACTTTACAAGATCACTAACTTTAACTTCTCTGGCAGTTTGCAAAAATATACTAAATTTCTCTGGCAATTTGCAAGAATACTAACACTTCTAAGAAATGGTTTTTTTATTTTTTTACTTTTTCTACTATTTTTAGAAGAGTGTTGCTAACTTGCCCCCTGGTGATGTAATCACTCTATAATTTACCAATCAGGTCGCAGGATCTTGTGTAACAAAATAAAGAAAATTTTAAGAAAATTTAGAAAAAATCAAAAAATTATCAATATCGCAAAATTTTATTACAAAAACTAGCTTTGGGCTATAAATAAAAGTTTTTGGTATCTAATTTTGCATATAAATAATCAATTCATCCTCAAACTTAATATACCTATACCCTTACCCTAACCCTAATCTTTAAAGAATAATTTTTTATATAAAAAACTTCTATAAAAATAAAGGGTAGTTAAAATTTATAACTTTAACCAGATGTTAAAATTAGTTAAATTCTTTTTAGAAAGTATTTAAAAAAAGAGAGCAAAATGAAGGTTATAGCCAAAACAAAAGAAATAGCCAAAGCAAAGAGGATAGTTAAAACAAAGAAGCAAAGATAGTAGCTAACTGCGGGGTGAGTGAAAATAAGTTGTAGACCTAGTTTTTTGTATATAGTAATAGAATTAGATGCAATAAAGTGTGAAAGTAGTTTAAAATATTTGTAATAATGTAAAAATAATACTATATATAATATAATATATAATAAAAAATATATTATATTAATTAAAAATATAAGATAAGTGTGGGTATTGTAGTGAATGTGGGTATTGTAGTGAATGTGTATATTGTAGCAAATCTATTATAAGTTATGATCAGTCGATCCAAATCAAATAGTTTTTATACCATTTGATCTATCTCAATAAGATGAATCGAATAGTACAAAAATTATTCAGTTCTAATTACTGGGTCATAAAATATTTTTATTTAAGAGACAAAAAATCAATAATTTATTAAGAAATTAAATTATAATATGAAGATATAAGATTATTTCTAATATTTACTAATGCAAACATTGAGAATTAATTAATTAAAATTATTTAAGCTTGCATATTTGATTCTCGTTTTTACAGGTTTATATCACATGTTAATTTCAAATACGTTGCGAATTACTACATTTTGGGTTAATATTGTATAATGGGATCATGTATGTTTATTTGTACTGTATAATCCAGACTCAATAATTCCTTTGTTCCAGGATTTTATACAAGAGAAATACCTAGGACTTTATACAAAAAAATGCTAAGATTTTATACAAAGAAATGCCTGGAACTTTATAATTTATAGAGAAAATGCCCAGAGCTCTATACAATAGAAATGCTTGGGACTTTATACAAGAAAAATGTCTGGCATTTTTACTGTATAAAGTCCTAAGCGTTTCTCTTGTATAAAGCACCGGGCATTTCCCCTATATAAAGTTCCAAGCATTTCTATTGTTAAGTCCTGGGCATTCATTTCAAATAAAGTAAAACTAAGGGGTTCTAAACATTGAACCCACATTAATTAAAAGCAACTATGTGTTAATTTAAATAAAAAAATTACATGATCTTTTATTAACCAAGACTTCAAATACAATTATTTAGTTTTTTTTTATTTTTATTTATTATTATTATTGGTTATAACTAATTTTCACCCGGGGTGACATCACCCCCATAATATCACATGATTTATTTATTTATATATATTTTAAATTGTACATACTGTACATACATCATTTGGTAATTTTCTATTTACATAGTACAATGCTAACCTTAAAAGAAAACAATCTGTATACCATATTTCTAGCTTTTTTTAACACCACTAGTCGACGTTTGGACATCGTGGAGCATAATGGCCAGCTTGATTACATTTTGTACACTTTCTTACCTTTTTTCCGAATCTTGTAGTGCACTAACTTGATTATTACTTGATGCTTCAGTTCTATTCTGGTTTTCGTGCCGCATTTCTTCGCCGTCTTCGTTAGCTGGAGCTTTACGTCGTACCTTTTTAGAAGGCTCACCACCGGATTTATACCTATTTGGTTGTCGACCTTTATGTGGAACATGCAACGGATCTTCAACAAGTATGTGTTCGGCATTGTTTTGTGTGCTGAATAAATCGTCTTTGGCTTCTTCAATAAAATTCTTTAAGTGACTAACGAATTCCTCTACTTTGTTAATCTGAATTGCAAGATCAAGAGCTTTCTTTGCATAACCCATTCCAAGTCCATACTTTTTTTGGGTCCTTGTGGTCACTCAATATTAGGCGTTTGTCTAAACCTAGTTAATTGTTGAAATGATAAGGGTTCAGGTGAGGTGAGTTCGGATTCGGATTCGTTTCTTGTGAACTAGTATGCAGATATATTTACTTGAGCAATATTGTATTTGTTTCTGTTATACCACCTCCGAGGAATTAAAGAAATGTGAAACTGTGCTTTAGTTGAGTAAGAGATAACTCGAAAAAAGTGCCGACATAGAATTCCTCTGTTAATTAGTGTAAGGCAAGTACACAAATGTAAGCCGTCATTAAAGAGAATTATATGCTGTGGCTCTGAGTTTTGCCCACTATGCCTAACTATTTTCCATACTTCCTGAACCAAATTGTGATGTATATTTCTAGCAATAATGAAAAAAGAGATTGAGGTTGATCATAATCATCTTCTCTTGCCATGTCCTTTTGATAAGAATCGTCCGTCATCTAAAGTAAGTATTATATAATGTAATTATTTTTTTTGATCTCTTAACTAACTTTTAATAGTTCTTACCTCCAGAAGTAATCGCCAATTATCGATTAAAAATATATCATAACATAATGATTGCGCCATTTGATCACGTTGTTTTTGAAGAATTTGTGGCGTTAAGTATTCTTGCAAAACTTTGTTGAGTCCAGGAAAGTATTCTTCGGTTATATTTGGCATTCCTCTTGTCGGAATTTCATTTTTGAATTTACTTAATATTGCTTTCTTTGATTGATCATCAAATATTTTTTGGATTTCATCAACTACTTCGGCTAGACATGAAGATCGGTTTAGTCTATCCTTAATTATTTTATTACATACTTCTACCCGTTGTGTACTCTGAATCCCGGCTGTGAAATTTCAATTAATAGCATAGCAAGCCCAACTACTTTTGCAACGATATAAGGCTTTAATAAGATAGTTTTTACAATCTGGGTATTCATTAATAAGAGAATTCCATTCTGTTTCAAATTTATTATGGCACAGAGAATTGCGCATTACGAAAAATTTTGACCGAAATGACTCAAATTGATCATGCAATTTTCCTTTAAGTTTCTTTCATAAATTTAGGTCTATATGAAAAATATAGTGAAGGTGTCGTGCTTCCAGGTAAGTATTTTGTACAAATGATATTAATGCTAGATCAGCATCAGAATATATGACTACTGGCGTAGCATCACAAGAATCTTTTAATTCTTGAAGAACCCATGAGAATGTTGCCTTTGTCTCATTTTCCAAAAGTGCTAAAGCAATAATCATATTCCGAAAATTATTGTCAACAATAATAACCAACATTAAGATCATATCAAATTGGTTGGTTTTAGATGTTGTATCGACGATTACAACATCACGAAATTTTTCATAAGCATTAATTTGATCGGGAAACATCCAGAATAACGAATTTAGTCTCCTTTTTTCAGGTTCAAAGCGGGGTTTCACTATCCACCTTGGATCTTTTTCCTTTTTTAAATATAACTTAGTAAGTATATTACAAGCGTCATTTTTATCTGGTTTAACCTGCTTTTTAAATCGTTGTATAGAATTACTTAAGTCTTTTTTATTTATTACTTTATGTAAAAATGAAGCGGTTAGTAAATTATATTGAGTTCCTACGCCCATTTTTCTGTGGATTGTCCAAAATTTTATTTTTTCTAACATTTCTTCTGTTAGTTTTCAGAATTTTGGTGCCATTTCATCTATCATAGGATACATTTCATGGTTATGTTCACCGATTATGCTATTAATTTGAACTCCATTAGCTAATTTAGGAAAAGCAAGATTAATATGCCAAGGACATCCAATTATATTCGAATCTCGATCCCTTCTATTCTCCTCTAAAATTGCTTTTTGAGCTTCATGTGTACCGGCATGAGAGCATTCGTACGTTCTGCGTCTTGTAATTGTATTATCTTTTGGATCCAATACACGCCTTCTCTTACGTAAGCAGAATCCTTGTTGTTTAGTATAATCATCAAGATATTTTTCAGCTATTTCCCATGTATCGAACCGCAACTCCGTATTTAATACTAATATTTTTTCTTGTTTCTCATCTTCACTATCACTATTATATACTTCTTCATTTGTATCTTCCGGCTGAGCTTCGTCAACTGTTTTTATTCCTTCGCCCGAAGCTTCATTGTATGTCTCGATATCCGTATATGAAGCTTCATAATCCGTTTTAGAATGATAGCCAAAATATTCTCTATCAGATTCATAAATGTCCTGATAATCACCTTCCATCGTAAGAGGAATTTGATAGAGGCAGGTGGTTTTAGAACAGAACGTTAGATTGTAATTTAAAAAATCTTTTATAGGTGTGTGGACTGTGTTTCTCACAAAAGACTGACAACAATTTACTTATGAATATATTATGGCTTTATTTGAAATGTAGAATCGATGTTTTTTTTATTTGTTACAAAGGTAAATCAGTGGTGCTCTTTTATATATTTTATTACATAATGCTTAAATAATCTAATCTATTAATGATTTTTATATCTATTGTGACCGTGAAGCACAAATGGGTTTGACGCCTTTTATCCTTAAGTTTTCTTTTTACTTCAATCACTTATCGTAACTTTTATTTACTGCTCACATATGATTTTCTTTATGTTCTTTATTTAAGTTTCTGTATACATTTGCGCTTTTTATTAATTTTTATGCCTCTTATTTTTT
This sequence comes from Gigaspora rosea, assembly GCA_003550325.1. Lineage (NCBI taxonomy): Eukaryota > Fungi > Glomeromycota > Glomeromycetes > Diversisporales > Gigasporaceae > Gigaspora > Gigaspora rosea. The sequence goes on from QKWP01001504.1 coordinate 22,389, forward strand.
GGTTTGCCTGAAAATAGAAAATGCAATTGTTCATTAACCTGTTGATAACACTACGCATATGATAACACTACGCATATGATAACACTACGCATACAATAACACTATATATACACTAATACTACGTATACGATAACACTATGCATGTGATATTATAAATATTATGCAATCGCACTATTCAGCAATCAAAAAATCTAAACCGTGTTATATTACACAAATGTAGAAGATGAAATGCGAGCCCTTATATAATTTGATAGAAAGAAATGTGGGAATACGTGCTACGGAAATTCACTAATGTGGTTAGTATTATATATTAGCTTTTTGATATTGCATTTCATAACAATAATCCCGCCTTTGCTTTAGTGCATTCCCAAATATAAAATGATCTGTAAAACCTCTTGAGAATGAAACGTACAAGAAATAGCTAAGTTATTTGTGATTCTTTTTACTTCTATTTTCTTAATCAAATTATATACTAATGAAACAGCAGCTGCCAATTAAGTTGCCCAATGAGCTAAAAACTCTAGGTTAGGCTAGCTTGAAAAGGGTTGATGGATCGTATTTCTAGTTAGGGTTAAACTAAAGCTTGAAAAGGTTGATGGATCGTATTTCTAGTTAGAGCTAGTCTAATTTAGGATTAGTATCGGTTAGAATAAAAAAGTCGAAGAAGTAATTTTAGTGAAACACAAATCAGAAAGAGCAATTAGATAGCAAAATGTGTAAGAAAATTTCTGTGGAACTTCAAAAAGGCTTGCAAATAATGGTTATACTGGTTAGCAAAGTTTATTGTGAAATTATCGGTTAGGCACTTTTTTATGACTTTGTTTGTTTTGATGCATTCTAACCCAGAATTTTGGGAATTGATACTTGAAAACGATTGGTACCGGTAATAAAATTATCTGTATTGTTTTTATTAAATCTAGCTATTGCATTTATTGTACAGTGGGTTATGAATTTATCAAGGGTAGTTCAATGGGCTTTTTTTAAAAATTATCTTCGCCCTCCACATAATTAGTACAAAATACTTACAAGTTCGTTTATAGTAGGTTAGGGTTAGCATGATCAGTACAAAATACTTACACAAGTTCGTTTATAGTAGGTTAGGGTTAGGGTGGGTGCCCAGTTAGGGTTTGGGTTTAGGCTATTATATCGTAAAATCGTCCAAGGAAGACTTTTTGTTAGTTCATAAAGTGGTACTGTTATCTATGCAAACTTTTGAGAAGTAAGCTTTTTGAACCGGTTTAAACCATTTGACAATATATCAAATTTGGATCATTTATTGGTCAATAATCACTTGGGGTGAAGTTATTATGGAATGCTACAGCGGATGATCTATATTGGGACAGATAAAATCACGTGAATAGTTAGTTAGGGTTTGGGTGTTTTAGTAATATCACGTGAATTGCACTGTCTGTAAGAACTGTCTGTAGATCCTCTGATGCTACAGACTAGGGTGTCCAGGATTATGCGATGCGAAATTATGCACATAATTAACCATTTTTTAACATCGCATATGCTTCGCATAATTGAACAAAAAGGCATAATGATCATGTGGGTGGATTGTGATTGGCAGATAGGTGTGTCAAAAATCGCCCAGCTAACGACGTAGATAATCAATGAACTCAAAATTGACCTCGATCGCATCGCATCGCATAATTTACCCTAACGCATCACATAATCCTGGACACCCTACTACAGACTTAGCATACACGTGACTTATTGACACAGTAGTGGCCTGAGTTAATGTTAGGTTAGCATATATTTTAGGTAATGCTAGTTATTGCCGTGCCTATAAATTACATGTTGCCGGGTCAGTAGCAATTCCTATAAATTTCAAAACACTGGTCACATGACAACTTATCATGTGACCAGTATTTTGACCTATAAAATTATAGTATATATTTATAAAATTTAGTTAGATGAAATCACCTAGTGATAGGTGATTTCACCTGGGTGATGTCACCCCGGGTGAAAGTTAGCAACACTCTATTTTTTATTTTATATTTTTTAATCAGTAAATAGTTTTATTATTATCAATACTTTAGTCAAAGTATAATATAAGAATTCAAATGAATGAGATTTCGAAATTATTCTAAAGGAGTCACGTTTTTTTTCTTCAGATGTTTAGTTGGTTGTTATTTAAGCTAATCGAGAATTTATTATTTGTTGAATTAATTAAAAAAATTAAACAGTTAATTAACTTAACATGAGTATTTTAAATTGGAAGTTTTTTTCGATAAAATATTTACTAAATTAAGTGAATAATTTATGCGACTATGTCAATGCGCCTCGCTATTTAGGATAAACAGGAAATTCTTTTAAAATTATTTTGAAAAATATTAAAAAATTTTTAAACAGTTAATTAACTTAACATGAGTACCTTAAATTGGAAGTTTTTTTTCGATAAAATATTTACTAAATCAAGTTAATAATTTATGTGACTATGTCAATGCGCCTCGTCATTCAGGATAAACAGGAAATTCTTTTAAAATTATTTTGAAAAATATTAAAAAATTTTAAAAACTTCTAGCCCAATTTAAAAAGGATCTCCATAAAGTGCATTGTAAATCAAATTAAAAATGAATTATTAAAGTAATTTCATATTATTGGGCTCATTTAAGCCTCAATGATTCGTGTATTTACTTATTACCACGAATAAGATTTGAATATGAATTTTCGAAATATTATTAGCTAAACATTTTTTTCTTCTCATATAGTCGTCACGATAACAATTTCATAAAAATTATAATAAATAGTAACTAATTTTAGTTAAATCTAACTATTGGGGCTTATCTTCTATGAATGCGTGTTATACATTATTTATGTTCATATTGAGTCAATTTACCACAAATAATATTTGAATATGAATTTTGAAATACTCATCAGCTAAGCATTTTTTTCCTCATACAATCATTACAACAATTTCATAAAAATCACATAATAATATTACTTAATTAATTAATTTAGTTAATTTATTAGAAATAATAAACTTCAAATTCAGTTATTGCATAGTATGCAGTTTGAGTCTTTGCCACTTTTTTTTAATCATTTATTTCGCTTTAACTAATTTGAGTCGAAATATCCCTTAGTTTGGTAATTGCATTATATGCAGATTAAATTAAGGTATTTTTTTAATTTTTTTAATCACCATTCAATTTTTTTTTCATCTAATATATATTCACCTGTCATTCGACTAGCAAAAAAATTTTTGAGTGCTAAGCGCTTGCACTGGGCCTGGGCTGCTTTGAAGCACTGCTTGCTCTTGTCTTCAGTCTTTTGCTAGCGCTAGCACTAGCGATACCTCCATCTTACAATCGGTTGAAATTAGTAAAACCCAAAATTTCCTAAAAAAGTTAAACTAGAGAATATCAATTACCAAACATGAGCAATGAGAGCAGCCCAAAATTTACATAAAAAGCAATCAAGCGTACTACAAAGCACTAACGATTTTTTCTAGGTGCTAAAAAATTGAAACATGTTGAGTATAGACTTCTTGCACCATATATATTTTGAATTTTACTTGCATATATGATCGTACTGGTTTTGTACAGTATCACATGCTGCACAACAATAAATCCTTTATACATACTCACTGGTAAATTAATAAAAATTTGTAACATGATTCGTTGTTTTAATTCTGCCAATTAATAAATTATTATTATACTCACAAGCCAAATGAAATGATTTGAAAGATATTAGAATATGGTAAATAAGTGTTTATAAATAGGCACATTATTTTCTGTTTTCTTTATACTCAGACTAAATTAATGCGATGAAAAGTATTAGCTAATAATAAATAAATTTTTTTAACTAAAATAATTTGAAGGATATTATTTATAAATAGTAAATAGTATTTATTATTGCTATAAACAAGATTTATGAAAATTAAAATTAATACGTAAAGTTTTAATTAAAGAAAAAATGTGTTTGTCGCTGGAGGTGGCAGTCACCGGAACATGATTGACCAATTAGATTGTGTAATGTTCGATCAAAACAAAAACAAAGTGTCAAAACTTACTATTATTAGGGTCAGGGTTAAAGCTATAGTTAGAAGTTCAGGTATAGCTTTGCATAGTAAAATTTTGCAAGTAATTTTTAAAAAAAAGTAGTTTCATAGACAAAATTTTAAGTTAAAAGTGATTTTTTAAAAAAATCTAAGTTTTTGCATTTTTTACATTACACATAATCCTTTAATCTAATTGGTCGATCACACTTCAGTGACTGTCACCGCCGGCAACAAATAGATTCACTCTTAATTAAAAGATATTCCGACAATCAAACTGGACAACCTCTCTTATGAGCTAGGCCAGCTGGATTCGAAGCTACAACAATTTCGTCATAGACTCGAGCTAGAATTGATTAATGATTTTTACAAAATGTAATCCCTATAATCCCTATAAACCATAAACCATACAATTCCCAGTTACACAGATCACGAAATTTTGTCATTTTTAGAACTATCCCAAGAACACCTCCAAAAATTAACCAATCAGAATTGGAGATCAGGTGTAACGTGAAATCAAAACAATCAAATTTAAGAGTAATAGGCTTTAACATTAAGTTAGAGTTAGGGTAAGGTTAGGGTAAGGTTAGGGCAAGTTTAGAAAATAGAGTATATGGAGTGCTCCGTATTAAAAGGACCCATTTTTACATTTATCTCATTTTGAGATAATTGAGTTTAACCATTTGTTTTGATTTTCGGACTGATTCGGGATTAATTAAATTTCACGATTTTGATTGGTTAAAGAAGGCAGGTGACTATCGGATAATCTCGTGACGTGTTGGCTCTACGCAGCCTCATGTAATTTTTCTTTTTAAATTATCTTGATTTTTTATTATGCAAATCAACTTTTATTAATAATTGAAAAATATCAATTATGTCAAAATTTACATGAATTTAATAAAAACTCATTTTTCAAAAAATTGTAAAAATGGGCCCTTTTAATACGGAGCACTCCATATGCTAAAATTTGATAAGGAATTTTTTTTGTTAGAATATGAAAGGTGGTTTCTTATGCGGTTTTTCAAAAAACATGCGATTTTTGACAAAGTGAACATTTGTTTTGAATTTTCCTTATCATGTAACATTACACCTGATCTTGAAATCTGATTTGTTGCGCAGAATTTTGGGAGGTGTTCTTGGGTAGTTCATTTTTAGGGTCCTACGTAACCCAGCATGACTGAAGTTCTACATATGCATAAATGTTACACAAAATTTTGTATATTAAAAATATATAGAATTTGTATCAAGTGGAAATATACTAAATTTTATCGGGTTTTACACCAAACTTTGCCAGTATGTTTCCTAGTCACTTTGCAAATAAACTCTGAAGACCCATCTCAAAGATCCATAATGTATGAGAGTTTACTTAGACGTAAGTTTTCTTATAATGAACGCTCTACAAGTATAATATTTATACAAAACTATCCTTTAATCAGTTTGCTGAAACGTTTGTTCTTCTTAAAACTTTGTCTGTTTGTTTTTTTAGCTGCTTTATTTTTGAACTATAAAAGAAGATCTCTAATGTTCGTGACTTTTATAAGATGTAAGTTTTTACAAATATCTCAAAATTTGTTTTGTCAGAACAAATGATTGGTTGAAACGTGCCGCGTAGCGGCACATGTCAGCCAATCATTTGCTCTGACAAAACAAATTATACATATCCACCGATTTGATTTTAGGGGTCTTTTTCGATAAACCACTACACAAACTTCTGCTATTAAGTAACATAAAGAAACCTTCAAATAAAATAGTTTTTTGGCCTCTATATGAGATAAATAAGTAATAAATATTCAAAGAACAGCTACGCCAAGCTGTAAAAGGAAGCACTATTACTAGTTGTTGAAGTGTTTTGGTATTTTCGGGTAGAAAAGGATCGGTTTGTCATTGTTTGATCGGTTGTATAAGGGTAAGGGTAAATTCAGAAGAACTTTTCAGAAAAACAACCTTTTTAACTTACTTTCAGCTAATAATTAAACATGTAGATATTATATACTTAATTATGGATTATAAGTAAGTTTAAAAGACCGTTGTTGTCAAAACTCACTTTGTAATAAATTTTAATAGCAAATAATTCTCGATCATGATTGGTTAATTTTGGGGAGAAACCAAATCGGTGGATATGATGCACTCGAAAATATTTTTAACCATGATCATGAAAGGTTAAGTACTAATATATTAGCATTTTATATTTTTTTTATATACTTAAGAAGCTTTGTTTTATTTATATTTTTCTATATATACTTAAAAAAATCTTTTGTTTTTATTTCGAAATATTTAGGTTCTTTGTGAGTTATAGAAATTGTATAATTTAGAAAGGTTTATTGTAGTTCGCTATATTATAAAAGTTGCAGATGCATATATATAAACGTCCTTATAACTGTAATTGAAATGAATGCATAACACTACTGTATTAATTGTAACAATTGTAAGAATAAAAGATTAAAAAGAGTGCTTTAATATTCGTTATATATATATTATATAATAAAATTTGTTACAAAACAAAACAATTGCTTTAAATGCTTTAAATTAAATATTAGCAAAGTAGAATTAGTAGAATTGTATTAATTATTTAACTAATTTAGATCGCGCAACCGAATTTTTTTTAGTACTATCAAACAAACTTTATTGATAAAATATCAGCCAATCATATTTGGTGATGATCATCTGATATAATAGCCAATAAAAAATAACTTCAGTCATGCTACGTAACCCAAACCCGAATCTCAACTAGTTTGTGACCATAAAAATCAATGTGTATTTTTAAATTCCAAATCATGACCAAAAAGTAAATTTGGTTGGGTTTACGAAGCGACTGTGAGAATGTCAAACTTTGTAACTGAAATTTATGTTTAAAAGACATGTCTCAAAGCGCAAAGCAACTTGCAGAATTTGGAAAGCAGCATATTTCACGTGGAATAAGTCGAAGCACTAACCTGGTCATTGAACGAGCTAAAGGCTCTTATTTATATGACGTTCAAGGAAAAAAATATTTAGATTTTTCGTCAGGTATCGGTGTAACTTCTTTAGGTGAGAATTATTTTTATCATTCATTTTTTTTTTGCTTGGCGAAATCATGTATAGAAAGTTATTTTCACATCATGTAATTTGAGCATTCAATTGCATTAAAGTTGACGGAATGTAAAATATTAGAAAATTAAAAGATTGCATTATACGTTTATTGTTCATTATCTATGTTCTACGCACTTAATTTTACTTTGTTACTTTGTTAATAATATAAATTCAAGGGCATTGCCATCCAAAGGTTGTAAAAGCCGTTCAGGAGCAAGCCGCAAAATTGAATCATGCACAAGTGAGAATAAGATTTAATTTAATCTGATATAAATTAGAGCTGTTAACAGAGTGATACAGAGCGGTGCAGTGTATACTATACACTGCACTAGAGGTGCAGGCGAATCGTTCCAATGATTGCCGTAACTAGTTACGACATAAGCTTTAGCTAGTTACGGCTTAAGCCGTAACATCATTGGGACATCATTAGGACGATTCGCTTGCACCTCTAGTGTATACTCTGCCGGAGTAACCATTTAAACCAAATCACACCAGAACTAACTGCTCCAGATTAAACTGTAATTTTATCCGGAGTATTTTACTCCAGGTTAATTATAGTAATTAACAAATATAGTTTAGATTTTGATATTTAGAACAGCTCATTTCCTATAATGCTATAACGCTGTAAATTTTCTATCTTTAATATACAACAATTGAGCAGTATTAGTAGTATCTCTGGGTTATAAGCCCTCCTATAGCAATCTGGAGCGGTGTTATACTGGTTATACTCCTAATTACCCTGGAGTACATAATACTCCATTAACAGCCCTAATATAAATGCTATTTTTTTTTTTAATAAGACGTAAGTGCGAATTTTGTCAATTTATATATTAGGTCAACATTGTTTTTCATAAACCAATGCTGGATCTTATTGGAAAACTAAAACCTGTGATGCCTTCAACCCAATTTGACTCATTTTTCTTTTGGAATTCTGGTGCAGAAGCTGTTGAAGCAGCAATAAAGTTGGCGAGGCACGCGACAAAAAAACAGAATTTAATCGTATTTCAAGGTAAATACATGATATATTAAGTGTCATGTAATTTTGTTAATGATGAATTATCGTAATTCAAGGGGGGTATCATGGAAGAACTGTCGGGACGATGTCACTTACTACTTCAAAGACAATTTACAGAGGACGCTTTGGACCATTGATGGTAAATTTAAATATTTACTTGAAACGCTTTCATTTAAATTCAATAATGTAAATTGATTAACTTAGCCTGGAGTTCATGTTGCGCCTTTTCCATATTGCTTTACTTGTCCGGTACATCGTGCCGTTCCACAAAAACACAACATAATTAATTGCTGTGATAATCCAATTGAACAAGTTGAATTGCTTCTAAAACAACAAACTACACCAGATGAGACGGCAGCAGTGATTGTCGAAACAATATTAGGGGAAGGAGGATATGTTCCACCACCAAAGAGCTTTTTCCCAAAGTTGAGGGAAATTTGCACTAAGAATAATATTTTACTTATTGTTGACGAAGTTCAATGTGGCTTTGGGAGAACAGGCAAAATGTTTGCAATTGAACATTTTGGTATTACGCCGGATATTTTGGTGATGGCCAAAGCAATTGCTTCTGGGTTCCCTCTGAGTTGTATTGTTTCAAATAAGGAATTAATGGATACACAACCGCCGGGAAGTATGGTATATATTCGAATTTGTCTATATGTATATTATAAATTTATAGGTATATAATCGTACGTTTGCTCAATTACCTCAGGGAGGAACGTATTCTGGTAATGCTGTATCATGTGCGGCGGCATTAGCTACGCTAGAAGTATTTGAAGAAGAAAAAATATTGGAAAATGTCAATAATAGGTAACTATACAATTTTTTTTCGTTTTCCGCACATATACATTATCATGATTATCTTTTTCTCACCAAATATCTCTTTTTTCAATAGGTCATCTCAGCTGTTTTCATTACTTAACTCCCGGGTAAAATCATTATTACCTCCACATATTGGATTAGACATTCGTGGTTTAGGTCTGATGGTTGGACTAGAGTTTACAGGAGTACCACCTGGGTTTGCTGCAGCAGTGGCTAAAGCGGGAGTTGAAAATCATGATATTATTTTATTAACTACTGGAATTTACGAGACTTTGAGATTAATTCCACCGTTAACAGTTACAGCAGATGAAATTAATGACGGAGTCGAGAGATTGAGTCAGGCAATTGATATGGCATTGAAAAAACTTGAAAAAGACGGAAATATCTAATAAAACTGTTTATGATATTGCTATGTCATGATATCATCATTTAATAAAATTTATTAAAAACCAAATTAATATTTATAAGTATGCTCATGTTGCAAAAATTTTCAAATTTTCATGGCTTCGCAGTAAAGTTTTTAGCTTTTTATATATTAGACTTATGGTTGAGTCTAGCTAAAAGTAAATGAGGTTGAGTCAAGCTAAAAGTAAATAGGGTTGAGTCAATAGAAACCAAGCAAATATTTTTTAATATTTTTTACTTTTAAATTTAAACAAGGATAATATAATAGAAACAACCAAATTTGATAATTTTTTTATACAAGTTTTAAAAATTATTTATTATGTTTCTGTTAAGTTTTTCTTGTTCAAGTTATAAAAAAATCTTGATTGATCTTTAGTATAGGTGGGCATATAGAATTATTATAAAAATATCATATATAAAAAATTAGCTATTTTGATTTAAAATTAAGCAAATTTATTAATAGTTAGTGTTAGGGATGAGAGTTAAAAGTTTAAATTAACTTAAAATAGATAGATTATAATTCTATAATTCTATATGCCCACCTATACTAAAGAAAATCCAAAAATAATAAATATTATAATATTGTAAAAAAAAAGGTTTAACAAGTCTAAAACATTTTTGATAGTATAAACCAGTAAATTTTTTTAAAAAAACTTATTATAAAACAAAATAGGTATTTGAATATAAATAATAAAAAATTGATAAATACGTATAATAAAAATAAAATACTGTATATAGTAAATTTATTAATGTAGTAAAACATTAATAATATTATTTATTAGAAATAGTATTTAAAATTATTTGAAATTAGAATTCACAATAGGCTAAGTCGAATCTCGTAGTAGGCTAGGCTTAAGCTAAATATAGATTTAGATAGTTTAGAATTCTAGTTTAATTTATTGCAAATTTTAATAAAGTTCAGAATAGACCAGATCAAATTTGGCAATTTGTGGGTTAAGCTTAGGCTAAATTTTAGACTTAAATTTTTAAATTACAATATAATTAATTGGATTAGACTTAGCCCAAACAAACCAAATCTAATTTATTTTATTGTTTAATATCAAAAAAAAAAAAAAAACTTTTAATACAAGTACAGTATTATAAAATTTTTACAACAACCTTTAATTTAATATTAATTTAAAAAGTATTACTATATAATAAGTATTATTAGTATTACTATAAAATAATACTAGATATTAATAGTTAAAATTTATATTATAAACAATTCTCAAATGTCAAAACTAATTTTAATACCATCAAACAAAAAAAAAAACTATATTAAAAAACTATAGTATTTGTATTATTGTATTATATATATTATATACAATATTATTTATCTTTTTTTTTTTTTATAGTTAAGGTTTCATATCTTTGAAACTAGGCTTTTTTGTTTTGGTATACGAATCTCGGATACCTTCAGAGGCACCCTACACATATTATTTATTTAAAATATAGTGTTATACAGCATATAAATACATATAAGAAAAGCAAAAAATATTATAAACAAAGAGTACAAAATGCTATAACATAATATTTAGATAATATATAAATAAAACATCAACTATTTTGATAGATTTAAAATACAAATATATACGAATATGGTATACAATATAGGATTTTTGCTAGGAAAATAACCCTCCGATGCTATGCAAATTTTATGAATTTTACCAGCTATCTAATAGTAATTTTCACAAAATAAAAAAAGGTTTATTTGGATTATTGGATGTCTGGCAAATTTGAATTTTGTTCATCGAATCTACATGGCTTCGGAGAGTCCAAAGATCCCGTATAATATGAGGCTGCCAAGAGAAAATGGGTCATTGCCTTAACAGACTTATATATGAGCGTTGCCAAGGGAAAACACAGATTGGAATTTAGGGGTTGTGCTACAAAATATAATTAAAGTTCCGACTTGTGGTTTTCCCTTGGCAGCACTCATATTAATACGATACGATAGTTTTATATTATTATTAAAAAAAAAAACACGGATTGTTTCCATTTCCAACTAATGAACTATTATAAATATTTGTTGTAAATGAAAAATAAAACTTTAAGCTTTCATTTTGACTTATTAAAAATCTAATACAATCAATCAAACTTCTTCAGATTTATTATAAAAAAAATCGACAACAAACTTTAAAAAAGGTGTGCATTTATAGAAAGCAATATATGTAGTGTTTATAGAGCGTACATTTATAGAGTGTGCACTTAGGAAGGTCTGATTGTGGTAACATGTATATAATAAACTGATGTCCTTGGCTGAACACAAATGATCTCTACATTTCGGTTCATTTCGGGTTCATAATTTTGTTACTGTATCGGTATTATTTCAATTTTTATCTTAGTGAGCGGGCCAATTTTTTTTTCCTTATTCAATTTATTTTATTTTTTATTTCCAATTAACTATTCTATATTATTTCGTTCACTCATCATTTTATCAATCCAATACCATCATTAATTATTCTTAAATATAGGATCTTTGTTAACAAAATAACTTTCGAGACTATCAAAAAACATACAAATTTATTTACGATACACTAGACTGGCTTCAATATGGTACTGTAGATCATTATGTGACTTATGAAAATAGAATTATCATAATTCCGAAAGATGGAATCATTATAATTCCACATGCTGAAATTTAAGAAATATTATAGATTAAGACAAGAAAAAATGAGGCAAGGCAACTTGCCAAAGGCGTTATTATAGTGATTTGGAGGCAGATTATAATTAAGGATTAAAGATCTTTTAACTGCACGATAGTTTAAGCTGAATGATAAGTTTTCGAAACTGATATTAAAACCAGTTGAGCTAAATAGATTCATTGCTAAAAAATTTTTAAATATTTGAATTGATTAATAACATTTATCTATATAATGCATATAGATTAAATTTGGCTGATTAGATCTATTAGACATATAACAAAAGCAATTATACATATGAAGTCTAATGCTATTTTTTTCATTAGATATAGTCTAAATAACAAACCTGAAGTTAGGGAAATTTTTATATTTGTCTCAAAATAACATCCATGCGTGTATTCTAAATACTGCGCATATATTCAAAATAACGCGCATGTGAGCGTTATTTTCGCGGCATTAATTCAAAAAAAGGAAATTTTGTATATTATAGCAAAAAGTTATTTATAAAAAACAACTTTTTTTATTTAAATAGAATAAAATATATTTGGCTTTTGATTTTTGGTATGATAAAAGCATATATGGGGCCATTGCAGTAGAAAGGGCCGAAACTCGGAAATATATAATTTTGAGAAAATCATGTTTATTTTTTCGGACTGATCCGGGTCAATCAAAACTTATGCGATTTGATTGGTTGATCATATCGGGTAATCTCGTGACTTACAAGTCTTCTAAAAACTTTTTTTAAAATATCTTGATTTTTTATTATGCAAACTAATTTCCATTTGTAATTGAAAAGTCCTCAAGATTAATCCAAATCTTGAAAGAACTCAAATTTGATTGTTAGGGGAGTTTGGGCCCTTTCTACTGCAACGGCCCCATATGGAGTGCTCCGTATTAAAAGGGCCCATTTTTACAATTTTTTGAAAAATGAGTTTTTATTAAATTCATGTAAATTTTGACATAATTGATATTTTTCAATTATTAATAAAAGTTGATTTGCATAATAAAAAATCAAGATAATTTAAAAAGAAAAATTACATGAGGCTGCGTAGAGCCAACACGTCACGAGATTATCCGATAGTCACCTGCCTTCTTTAACCAATCAAAATCGTGAAATTTAATTAATCCCGAATCAGTCCGAAAATCAAAACAAATGGTTAAACTCAATTATCTCAAAATGAGATAAATGTAAAAATGGGACCTTTTAATACGGAGCACTCCATATAGTCTTTTTTTGTATACAAAATATTCTAGTTAAATACCATATATTGATTAGAAGTAACCCAAATAAAAAGGTATTTCACAGATCAGTATAGTATAGATGAGCAGTTCCGTATAGTATAGGCCGAATTTTTAAAATCTATACTATACTGATAGGTATTTCACAGAACGTATAGTATAATCCGTATAGTATCGGCCGAATTTTTAAATCTATACTGATCCAGTGTAATATATTATAGCTCGATCAGTATAGCTACGACCTATACCATACTGATTTCCAAATAAAACCATTGTAATTAAAAATTGCAATTTCTAATCAATATGGGCAGTGGACTAGGAAAACCCGTCTTTTGAGACTTTTTTATCAATTTCGAGATTTTTGATTCAAATTAAAGTTCCGGTTTATATCTATATGTATTTCACTTTTTATCCTACATTAATATAATAATTTATCGAGATATTTTAACTTGAATGTAAACCAATTTTTTAACGAACGTGTTCTAAAAATAGATAGATTGACGACTCAATTAAATTAGATTGGTCAATCAGTGTTTCATAATCACATGACATTGTTTATTCAGTAATTGATATCTAAAAATAAACAAAAAATTCAGGGGTAAAATTTAGGTTTCACAGACAAATAATCGCCATTTTCTCAAAAGACGGGTTTTCCATTTTGAGAAAATGGCGATTATTTGTCTGTGAAACCTAAATTTTACCCCTGAAATTTTTGTTTATTTTTGATATCAATTACTGAATAAACAATGTCATGTGATTATGAAACACTGATTGACCAATCTAATTTAATTGAGTCGTCAATCTTTGGTTGTAAATCTATTTTTAGAACACGATCGTTAAAAAATTAGTTTACATTCAAGTTAAAATATCTTGATAAACTATTATATTAACGTAGGGTAAAAAGCGAAATACATATAGATATAAACCGGAACTTTAATTTGAATCGAAAATCTCGAAATTGATAAAAAAGTGTCAAAGACGGGTTTTCCTAGTCCATTGCCCATATAGCGCATAACATACTTTGCCGCATGCATAATTTGCATCGGTAACAAGATCATGTGACAGTGAAATAATTATTTAATGCAAAGTGATTTTTGCGTAATATTATTCTTTCCTTTTTTTTTTTTTTTATTATTAATTAATACATAAAAATTAGAGATTCTTAAAGCTAATATGGGCTTTGGAATAAGACATCTCTTAGTTTATTTGCGTATTATTGTAATACTTTTCTTAGTGATTGTTTTTATATTATTTTTGAATAGACAAGAACCTCGAACAAGATTTTTTAACAAAGAATGGATTAATCCAAATGATGATTTAACATTATTTACTAACGTTACAAGAGTGAACGCGGTAGTTGTAGTATTGGTTAGGAACACAGAGTTATACCAGTTATTAGAAGCGATGAGAGATTTTGAGGATAGGTGGAATAAAAAATATAATTATCCTTATGTATTTTTAAATGAACTGGACTTTATGGAAGAGTTTAAAAATAAAACTTCAGCATTGACCAATGCAAAAACATATTATGGTATGTCTTTATACATCGATATTTGATAATATAGTTTTAATTAGTATTTATTATATTTAAGTATTTATTATATTTAATTAATTACTTTTTTGAAGGAAAAATTCCAGCGCACATGTGGAGTTATCCATCATGGATAAATCAAACAAAAGCTGCTGAAAGTCGTAACGAAATGGCATCAAAGGGTGTAATATATGGTGGAGTAGAATCATATCGACACATGTGTAGATTTAATTCAGGATTTTTTTTTCAACATGAACTTTTATTACCTTTCGATTATTATTGGAGATTAGAACCTTCTGTTAAATTTTTTTGTGATATTGATTATGATCCATTTTTATTTATGCAAAAGAACAAATTGATTTATGGATTTACTATTAGTTTGAAAGAATATGAAGAAACCATTCCCACTCTTTGGAATGCCGTAAAACAGTTTATAAAAGAATATCCACAACATATTCCCGAGAATAATTTAATGAAGTTTATTAGCAATGATAATGGAGAAACTTACAATCTGTAAGTAATGTAAAAAAAAAAAAAAGAAAAGAAAAAAAAAAATTATTCATCAAAATAAAATCATTAATTATCTTCTACTTCATATTTGTGACAAAAGATGTCACTTTTGGAGTAATTTTGAAATTGGAGATTTAAATTTTTGGAGAAGTAAACCATATCAAGATTTCTTTAATCACCTAGACAAATTAGGAGGATTTTTCTATGAGCGGTATGGTACAATTTAATTCTTTAATTCACATATCTTCAATTATAGTTGACAGTAAAATTAATATACGAAAATGCCGTATTGATTACTGAAAAAAAATGCAATTCAATAATTTATTGTCGACTATATTTTCAATATCTATTAATATAACATGACAATTTTTATATTTTAAAAAAGTTGGGGGGATGCACCAGTCCATTCAATAGCCGTGGGATTATTTGCTCAAAAATCACAAGTCCACTTTTTCAATGATATAGGGTACTATCATTTACCATTTCAACATTGCCCACCGGAAAGTGAATATCATAATACTGGAAGATGTCATTGCGATCCGAAAGAAAATTTTGGTATATTCTTTTTTTTATTTTAATTAGAAACTGTATTTTTTTTTTTTTTTTTAAATATATTGATTGTTATTTATTTAAAAAAAATTAAACAGATATGATCTTGCATTCTTGTACACCAAAATGGTTTACTATTTAAATTAATGTTGCTTTTTTTTTTTTTTTACTTGATGGTTCTAAGTTGGAACCCTCTAAAAGATTGTATTAAGGATAATAGATTTAAAATTAATATTTCATCACACAAAATTGAATTAACCGTCTTTATAATAGATTTACTATAAAACGATTTGGTGTGATTTGTTTACGTAAATTATGGGTAATTTATGTAAAATTTGGGTAATAGATATTATTATTATTCTTCTTTTTTGCAAAATGATTTGTATGTAAAGTAACCATTACAAATGTATTATCGAAATCGAAGTTGAAATAGATGGTGAAATACAGTAATGTACATATATTCATACCTTTTGTAGCTATATTTTTATAACCAGTCAGGTTTAAAATCGGGATTATATGGTACATTTTCTGAAAATATTTCAATAAACTAAATTATACAATATGGTAAAACATTGAATTTTGAATTAGAAACCTTTTAGTTTGATATGCATAATCAAAAAGAAGCTACCTCTTGATCTGCTAGAACTTTTGTAACGGCAAACCGTCGATATTCATGAAAAATCGAAGTCAATGACCATTTTTGTAATTTACGAAGGCATCCTACCAAACAACCTATTCTATGCTATTTATTTTAGATATTTAAAAATTAGTAAATCTAACTAAGATAAGAAATGCAATAAAATAATAAACATACATCTACCTTTCCTTTATTACAATGTATCAATACTAAAGAGAAAAAAAAATATGGGTACATTAATAAAAAAAAAAGATCTAATATGAACACACAAGTAAATACCTGGATGGTTCCTTATGTCTATAAAAAAAAAAATATATATATATATATATATAAATATAAAAAAATGTAAAATGACAATATTTAAGTTAAATCTTTAACTTACCTAGAACTTTAACTAAAGCATTACTAATTTCTTTTTGTTCGATTTCAATGAATGGTTCCTAATAAATCGTTTGAGCATAAAAAAAAAAAATCGCAGTAAAAATTTTAACTCGATAATGTAATCATTGTATACCTTATTTCCATCAATTTTATAATGGAAAACTTGAATATTTTGATCTTTCACAAATTGACTCAACTCTTCATGAAATTCATCTGATGATAGGTACCTATTTTATTCGTTTGCAAAATAATGAATGCAATTAAAATTTGATAAAGCTTTTTATTGCATCTGTGAAATTGAATCGAACATTATACTCTTCAATTTTAATTTTTTTAAGAAAGGAAAATTTTTACGATTTGGATGCCCAGAGCGATAAACACCTGGTGCTACCATTGCAAAATTCAAGGGCGGCACCATGACTTTAACCTCTTCGTCAGAGTTGTTTGGTAAGGTATGTGTTGAAGTAATACTATTATTAGTTGAAGGTTCTGATGCCATTTTTGAACTTTTGAATGACAAAATACCAGGAAAATCCATTTCGTTTATCGTTATATAGACTCAACAATTTAAATGTCACGTCCGTGATGTATAACCCTTTGCCGAACGGAATTAATGATTAGGTCAATTATTGAAATTGAAAATTTGATTTAATTGTTATCGACAGGGCTACTATTAAAATATAGAGAATTAAATTTTTTTTCGAAAAATTATTTCTAGCTTTTAAAACTTTATAAAAATGGGGTCTAAAAAATTTATTATTTATTCGTTTTTTAAGAGATCTTTTTTAAAGGTAACATATTTTACATGAAAATTTTGTTACAACTTTAATACCATAATATTATAGGATTAGTTCTAATACTATTATAATTATAATATTAATCTTTAATTCGATAAACTATTATTGCTATTAAAAGATATAAACCTTAATGTAAATGAATTAAAAGATTTTCAATCGGTTATTAGTTGTTATTTCATTCTTTTAAACGTTATCCAATTGCCCCAACCACCATGGGGAGGTATATCTGATACTTCCTCAATTGTTTTTATGTTATGTTCATCAATTATTTTATTTTATGTGCTCTTCACGAAAAAAAAATATATAATTTTAGTATTTGAGTTTGAACCAAAAATCAATGAACTACCAAAATTACTATTTCGAATATTTTCAATTTGATCTTATTGGAGTTTTCATGAATTAGGTAGCGGGTTTTTTTGAGCTATATCTAAAATTTATGAATATTTGTGTGAATCGATCGCATCTTTTCCTAATCACGTTGCGAGAAAAATAGCGAAAATAACAAGAATAACGAGATAATGAAAAAAAATTACAAGTTCCGGGATTGAAATTATTAGAGATTGGAGGCTCTTTTCTGTTGTAGAACAAAAGGAAAGTGGAGAAAATCTCATCCTTTAAGGAGAATCCGTTAAATCTGTGTCTTTATATACATTTCTATCTACGTTGATCTACGTTGTTTTGAGATAATATCAGATTTGAGATTAGCTATTCCCACGCGAATGATATAGTACAAACCCAAAAAAGAGAATAGTTGATAAGAGAATGTTTATTTTTATTTATTCCAACTCAGCCCTCCATGTGTGCAAAGAGAAAAATATCGATATCGATATCAAATGTCACGAATTTTATTTATTATTTCAACTAAAAGAGGGGTTTGAAAAATCGACCAAACTAGGCGGCCAAGTCGATTAAGGCTGTTCTCAAGCAGTCTTTTCAATGGATTTATTGAACAATTTGATTTACTAAAAAAATTGATCGTGATTATCGTTTAAATCGAAAAAGCTGGAGCTAAGGTCACTTATTTTTTCCATAATTTATAGTTGCTCTGATTGGAATGATGGAACAATATCCCGATCACTAGCAAATTACATTAAAGTAACCGCTTGAGAGAACACCCTAAGGCTGTTCTCTGTTCTCAAGCACATCCTTCTATAGCTTATAGGATGATATAATTGGCTAAAAAAAAAATAAAATAAATGTCCTTTAAGTAGCACCCTCAATGCGATTTGCTAATGATTGAGATGTTGTTCAATCATTATAAGTGGCCTTTATGCTGACGTGTCTCTATGAATAAATTAACGTTAATACCAAGTCTTTTTGACTTGAATGATCATTTAGATGATTCTATAAGTATAGAAGGAATAGCTTAAGAACGCCAATCTAGATTGATGTCCTAGTGATCGAAATAGTGTACAAGTAATATGACGTAACTTTTAGCTATTCTCATAAAAAATTTTAGATAAAGTCAGCAATAAAAAAAATGTTATTGATATTTGCTCCCTTGCAGGGACCCGGAAAATTTTGGAAATAAATTTTTCCAAATTGTTCCAAAATTTTGGCCTAATTTTGATATTTCCAAATTTTTGCATTTTGGCCAAATTTTTCCAAATTTTTTACCGATTTTCCTGTATACATGTGATCTCTGACCAATAAAAATACATACAATAAAAATGTGCTACTAGTTTTTCGATCCTAATTTTTGACAGGCCATCCGGATTCTATTAAATCCGGATTGAATCCGCATTAGATTATGTATAAAGCTTACTTTGGGTACATCCTTAGGTCCATAATTTAAATTCTTTTGACCAATTCTAGTAAAAATCTCTAACCTGGATATCTGAATTTGTCTGGATTGAAGGATCAATCCAGATTTCGGATTTAGGATCGAAACACTATGCTCATCAAGTTTACACTCATAAATTTGCCAGTTCTCTCGCAAAAGTACAAGAGTTAATTTACACAATATAGTATTTTTTTTTTTTTTAAATGGATTGAAGCCGACAGACATACCACAATTATGCAAATAATAAATTTTGATAAATTTTCTACGAAATTCAGAATTGGAAAATTTTTCACTAGTTATGATTACACAGAATCATGTTTTTTGATTGGTCAACAGAGCTTTTTTGATGAAAAATAATCCAAATAATTCGAGGATTTTATCCAAATTTTATCCAAATATTGGCCAACGTCCAAATAAATTTTTGCAATTTCCAAACCAAAATTTTCCGGGTCCCTGCTCCCTCGTTATGATTTGCAAATAATTATAATGATGATGCTCATAGATATCGGTGTTTATTAAATGGATAACGCGCAGGGATGTAATTTTCGGCCTAAATTAAGCTTAATTCGGGCCAAAATTCGAAATAACGCTCCTGCGCGTTAGTGTGCCCATAACGAATAAAAAAATATAAAATGCTTGAATAATAACTCTATTTACTTTAATAGTTATAAGTTTTGATGAGTCATGCAAAAAAAAGATGCTTCGGTGCAAAAAGTTTGCCCCTAAACTTATTTAAAAGATTTTTTTTGACGAGTGTTCTGTAACTTATTTATTGTAATGACAGACACGTTTGATCA
The DNA here is from genome assembly GCA_003550325.1 of Gigaspora rosea. Lineage (NCBI taxonomy): Eukaryota > Fungi > Glomeromycota > Glomeromycetes > Diversisporales > Gigasporaceae > Gigaspora > Gigaspora rosea. The sequence continues at coordinate 42,566 of QKWP01001504.1, forward strand.
ATTAAAAATATTTTCTAGCTAATTAAAATTTAATTTCAGATACATTTTCAAATATATTTTGATCCATTGAGACATTTGAAAACATATAAATCCATTGCAAAAAGATTTAGTTTGTATACAATGTCAAACAATATAAGATATTGACCAATACAGACACTTTGTTGTTATACAATGCATATTGAGATTTATTCTATTAAGACTGTTTTAAGGGTACCAATTTTTTTCATCAGTTTGTGATGATGATGAAGGTGGAGTATATGCCGGTCTAGGTCTAGATGTCTAAGAAAAAGATAAATAGAATGTCTAAATATATACAATATAATTAGTCTATTCAAAAAGTCTTACATTAATGTATTCAACTATTCTTTTGGTCTTAAAATAAGTTGCATTAGAAAATCTGACTTTACACTCCTGTGGTCCTGTGAAAGAATTATTTTTCATTTCATTGAAAACTTGAATGCTTCATAACATGTACCAAAATAAATCTGTCCTCTATTCACTTGCTTTGCTTCTTAATATATATTCAAATATAGTGGGGTAATTCTCCACAACCATGATTCCAATTCATTATGTAGCCTTAGCTATATTATTTGCTATATAGGAAGAAAAATGTTAAATACTATTAATTGTTATTAAACAGAAATTTATGTAAAAAAAATAATTACAGATTACATTTTTATACAAAATCTGAACATGCAATTTTTTGAATATTTTGTAGCCCAAGGTTCATTTTCCTATAAATTGAAAAAAATAAATAAATACAATTAATATAATTTTTTAAGAATTAAAGCAATTAACTCTTAGCAACTTACTTTTTATGTCTATACTAAGGTAGACTCCAAATACATATAGATATGTTAGGTTTATTATAAAATTAGAAGATCTGCAGAAAAACCTCAAAAATAAGCAAAAAAATTACTATAAATAAAAAAGAACTGCATAAAAAACTCCAAAAATAAACAAACTAATACCTGACCTATCTATATATATTTTGGGATCTTACTAAAGTTATCATTTCTTTTGCTTGGATAGCAAGTTGTTTATAATTGAAATCAATACTATAAAGTTTAAAAAACTCTATAAGTAATATCTAGGGGTTAGTAAAATAAATGGTAGGGACAACTTACTGTAATATATAGTCAATAAAAATGATGTGCAATGATTTTGTGTAACAATTACATAACATATAATAAAAATGTTCACAATGCTATGTCAAAAAACCTTTGGCTATATTAATTACTCGCTAATTCAAGACATGTTACTGCCTCATTCAATTTCTGTTGTTTGGTAGATTTGTGTAGAGATTAGGCATGTTTTGGTATTCGTAGAAACTAAATATATTTTTTTAAATAATTAAAATTGTTAAATACTAAATTCTGATTTATTACCCGATTTATACTTGTTTTAAACCTCTGGCAAACTATATTTATTTTACACGTTATATAACAACATCACTTTGGAAAGCAACAACTAGTAATTATTTTTGATATTTAATTCGTAATTCGCCAGAAATGAAAAAATTTGCAATATAAGCTTTATAATAATTATCCGGGATAATTAACATATAAAAAACATATATATGTGTAGAATCTCTGCTCAGAACTTATTTGAATTCACCAAGTATGCCTAAAAGGCCAAATTTGAGTATAAAACTAATTTCTTTTGGCCAAATAGTACCTAGTTTGCACTATGGTGCTAATTTGTGTAACTGGTGGATGATAAGAAATAACAGTTCAGTAAAAGAGGGCGTCTTTTTATTTCCTATAAGAGTTGGCTTGCAAACTGTTTTTGAACAAAATAATAGATGCTTCTATATGCATATTACAAAAGGGCATAAACTTAGTGAAATAGAACCAGGATATAGAAGTCAATCGGGTAGTAAATATAGCAATTGAATTAACTCCAAGTTTAGCGATCATGAGCTTATATCAAAAACTTTTTTCAAATTCAAAAACTAAATTTTCTGTTCCGTATATATTAGGATAGAATGAGAATGAATTACTTGAAGCATTTTTAAAGAGTATTCAATTTCGTCCATTTGCTATTAAAGTTGGAAATCTTATAGTTTATGTAACTAGTTTAGGAATTTGAAAGCAACATTAATATGATGAGAGCTGGCGTCGGATATATATCATCTTTTATTGGTGAATTTAAAAAAAAGCGTGCTTTATTTGTACAAGCAATTGAAAAAGATAATTGTAAAATTACAATATATATGTTGTGCCCCAGATGTTAATCTTCCCAGATGACAATCGGCCAAATTAAATTTAGGGTTAGGGTAAAATTAAAGTAAAGTTAGTTTAGGCCAATTTTTATTTTTGGCTGTAAAATTTACATCTGGGCCGTCCCAATTGACAATTGGGACAAATTTAGATTTGGGGTACAATATATATATCAGAAAATGAATCATTGTTGTTTTGGGAAAAACGCCCGATAATGCTTGGAAAAATATCAGACTATATAAAAAATTTTGTGGTACACAATTATTTGATCTTGAACATTCAATAACCCAAAAAGTTATTAGTAATCAGAATGTACTAACTTGTAATCCAACCATATGGAATAATGAATCTCTAATGAGCAATATATATAATCATTATTTGCAAACAAAAACTATTTCGAATATAAACTGGCAAAAATTTTTTTATGAATAGTTAGTTCAACAAAGCCCAATTATTGAGTTACGTGAAAAATTAAACCAATTATACCCACCTCAATATGTGTTTAATGAACGTGAATTATGCGCTTGGAAAACTATGCTAAAAGCAAGTGGATGTACAAATATAACACCTTTTAAAAAAGATGAGTTTGAGGTAAAGTTTAAAAAAAATTGAAATTTGAATTTAAAAAACTAAATAATAATTTTATTATATTTTAGTATGAATTCTGGTTACGCAGCTCTACTTCTTCTATAAATAAAGATACCTTGCAACTTTTGTATAATAACGGTTTTCTGTGTACAACACCATTTCATATAGTTGATGTAAGTAATAAATTCTGGAAATGTTTTTATAAGTCACTAGAAGAAAATAAAAATGGAATGGATGGAAAATCTGAATTCTTTCAATAATTGCTAATAATTTTCGTTATTAAGAACTTTAGCAAAATCTTAAGGTACGAAACTTAACCTATATTTAAAATTTTTGTATTTATTATTTGTTAATCTTTTAATCTTCAATAGATTTCTTCTAAAACAATTTATAAAGCCCAAGCATATTGTAACATTAATGGACCAGGTTGTTTAATGCATGACAAACCTACAATTACAAGAGTTTGCTTTAGTGAAGAAAATGAAAGACAATTTGAAAATTTTTTTTCTGATAAAAATATAGTAAATTTAAGCTCTTACAAAGTAGACAAGTATGGATTACCGTTAAAGTATCTCAAAGATCAAAAAAAAAAATTGTAGGAAAAATATTTTGAATTGTATCCAAACGGAATAAAAAGAACTACATTTTTAACATGATTAAAAGAAGAACCATATCGTTATAAAGATGATTTAGATGGTTTATGCATTACATGTGCTGAATATGGTTATAATACATTCAATAATTTAAGAGAGCTAATTAAAAAAAAATTTTACATAACCATGAACAAGTAAGTATAGTAAAAATAAATAAAATCAAACGTATTAAAATAACTAACAAATTATTTTATTTTAGAACAAACTTATAGATAATCTTGAACTTGTACAATGCTATTTAAAACGTGAATATGAAAAGGAACTACAGATAGATCCATTCGGGTATACTTCACATGATGATTGTCTTGAACATTGTCTTCAAAACGCATTCGAAAAATGCTCTAAACTTCATAAGTCTAAATGTAAAAAATGGAACAAAGGTTTAGAATTATTTGATTTATTGGTTACTCAAATACCAGATGAAATCGAAAAAATTACTGAAAATCGAAAAAAACTGCAATATTATTGGTCACATCAAGCCCGAAAAACATATTTAAACGCACAATTTAATGCAAATTTACTTACTTTAGATAAGGATAGTGCTATTATCATTGTTGACTATAAAATGAAAATTCTTCCAAAATTAGTACGCGAAATTAAATCAGATTTTTATGGTAAATCTGGATGGTTTTTACATACAACATTAGTATACACCCAATCACCTAACAATGAAAGTTTAGAAATTCATGCTTTTGATCATTGGTCATCAGACACGGTTCAGGATGCATGGTTTACTGCCTCAGCTTTTGAAGTTGTCTTTAATAATCTTGACAAAAAGCCATCCTAGATAAAAATAATATCAGATAATGGTGGTCATTATCATTGTGCTGAATTGATGACAATAATTGCAAACTGGAAATTATGGTACAATATTGAAGTGCGTAGTTGGTTTTTTTTAGAAGCAGGAGAGGCTAAAACAACTATCGATTTTCACTATGCTCAAGTAAGTATAAAGTAATAATTCTTATAACAACACTACAAATGTTTATAACACAAAATAGAATTGTTAAAGTTTGTTAATTAGTCGACTTGAAAAAAAAATCGTGTTTTTATATTTTTGTACTTACTTGATTAATTTGTTCAATTTCTGAATAATTAAAATTTCGACTTTATATTGTATATAATAATAATTACCGGTATATGACCGACTATAATAAACTGACTATATCCTTCAGGTTTCACATGCTATTAAACGTTATGTTCAGCTGGGCTATAATATAAATGAAGGAGAAGATATAGTAGAGCCGATTAAAGATATTAAAGGCACAAGCGTTGCTAATATTTAACCAAGTAGAAATTACAAGAATATTAAAAAACCAAAAATTAATGGAATATCGAATTGGTTTGAATTCAAATGGCCAATAGAGGGAGAATTTGCAGGTTTTATCTGTGCACGGGCTCTACTTCACTTCGGAACTTAGAATAATTTTTCACCAGCTGTTATTAGTAAATCAAGAGGTAAAACTGAGCAACCTCAGCCAAATCCTAAAATATCAGACCATACTATTATGAATTCATCTTGGATGGTTTCTTTACCATCAAATAGTAAGCAATTCATAATTGTAATATTGACATACAACGATTAATACTGTTTTATTCAGTCAGTATAAATTTTAACATGTATTGGCTAAATAATTTTTGTAATATTTTTTTTTTTTTAGTGTCAAAGTGCCCACTTTGGGGATTGGCTTTTATTCAAGATATATTAGACCTCGGCACCCTACATGGAGGGAAAGCCGACATTCGTACATTGACGAGAGTACAACTAGCCTCACCTGCAACTTTTGGTTGCCTATTTAAGTAGCCACCTGAAAGTTCTACCCTAGCTGCCATACCTGCAACCCACATACTGGCATTGCCTATTTAAACCCTCTGATCTTCTGCCTCCTGCCGGTCCATCTTGTATCACTGGCACAGCTACTAGCTACTAAACCTGGTGTTCGTACTGGATACTAACCGCACCCTTAGAACTAATTTATCCTCAGTGGGAAACTTGGTAGAGTGTTTTCCTGTTCCACACAGGTATCACCTACTCTTCAGTAGCAACAGGGGTTGCCCACTATCATTACCTACTTCTGCCCTTGTAAAGTTCACATGGCCCCAATACCGCCCTGTTCCTCTTTTCCCAGAACTTTCCTTCCCCCGGTTGCTTTTTTAATTCCAATCCGAAGACCCGGGAGGGTTGGTCTGCCCTGGCAAACCCAGGGGCTCCAAACCCCTGGCACATAATTTCACAACACATGTCCTTTTTCTCTGGTGCGACTCCGGCGGTCCGGTTGGTAGGGTCCGCTATAAACCTTTTCATCATAAGTCCACTTCCGGTCAGTCCGAACCGGTCAGTCCCCATCCAATTCCTGTTTGGGCACTGTCGAAAGTTAGCTACTTCTTTACTCGGGTCTTGCCAAGTATGGTTTTCTGTTGTCCTATGGTTCTGTGCATAACACAGCACCTGCGCTCCCCAGGATCTATGCACCCCAGTTTTGTGCATAACACAACGCCAGAGCTCCCAATATAAGTTGGTATAACCTAGGAAACAGATTTGTACATCTGAGCTCAGAGTCCAGGTTACCATAACGCAAATAAATTTTTCAAAATCGTCTCCAGTGGGATTTGAACTCTGTACCTTTTGTTACAACTACTTGGGGTGACAACAATCCAACTACACTATGTCGCCACACCCTCATTTTTGTAATATTTATCGTTGCATAATATTAATTATATTTACAAGTCAATATGGTTGCATTCAAATAATAATAATAATAATAATAAAATCATGTTATTAAACATTGTACGATAAAAAATATTCACTTGGACCAAACGTTCTTTATTATAGGCCCGATCCCACTAGTTTGTCAATATCAGAAATCAAAAAAGAACTTGACCAAAGAAACTTGAATTATAATAACAAAGAAAACAAAACAAACTTAATTTGCTTATTGAAAGCAAATATTCAACAAGAAATATCAAATATGATAAAGGATACAATATATATATATATAGATTCTTTTATTATATTCGATTGAACTTCTTATTAATCAATTAATTTGCAGAGATGAATAAATCGCATATAGTAGTTAATAATAAGGAAATGGTAGACTTGGAAAGACAAAAAGATGAAATTATGCAAATTGAGCTAAACAATAATAATTATTTTTGTTCTGGTTGGGCTTTGAAAGAAAATCAGGAATATGGGAAAAAAGGAAGAGGCAAATGTATGACGGAGACAGTAAAAGAAATTTTGAAACCCCTTTTTCATGCTGGTAACGAAGACAAAAATGAAAGGTATACAGCAAAAGAAATGCTTCAAGATCTGCAACAAAGAGTACAAACAGGAGAGTTAGAGGCTGACAAGATTCCACAACTCAAAACAATTGAAAACTGGATTGGTCGGTATTCGTCTTTATACAAGAAAGAAGTGGCGAAAGAAGCTAAAGCTGCAGTTTTAAGCCAAAAAATATCAAATAAACTTTTTTTGGTGTGATTTACCTACTTTTTTTTTTGGTGATCTATTATTCTTTTGCTCATTTTTGACTCATAATCCCAAACTGGAATAAAAATAGTGCAAAAACGATCAAGCAATAGTAATTTTGTTTTTTTGACAGAAGAATTACGTTGCATATATTTTTTTTGTACCATATATAAAATAAAGATAGTAGCTTGTAATACTTGGAAATTGCAGGTTGAAATGAATATCATATTTAATATCAAAGTAATTTGCTCCGATTTACATTATGTAAATCCTTTCCATTTCTGGGGGTCGTCTAAAGCGGAGTAGAATCACGTGACAATTGGCCAATCAAATTATTGAATTTTGATGATCTTCGGCGAAGCAAACAAAAAAGCAAAGCGAAAACCTTGAAAAATACAAAAAATGGCAGTCTAAACCTACCTTGATGTTTTAATTAAAAATGTCGGGAAGGCAATTTTGCTTATATATTATAACCTAAGAATCTCTCTAGCCCTAACTTAAGATGACCCTAACCCTAAAGTTAATTCGATAAAATATATTATATGAATCTACTCCGCTTTAGACGTCCCCATTTCTGGCAAATTACGAATTAAAGATTAATAATACATAAATATAATATATTAAACCAACTTTAAACAATTTTTTTTTTGAAAAATGTTAATTTTTTTATATTTAGTAAACTTAAAATAAAATTTTAATAATAATTTGGGGAATTAAATTTATTTAAAAAATTTTTTAAAAATTTAAAACTTAAATTATTTTCTCAATTTTATAAAAATAGATTAATTTTAACTTTGTATAAATTTGTATAAAATATAGTTATTTATAATAATTTATCATTTAATTAAAAACAAAATATAAATCTAAAAGAATATTATACTGTTTTTATATAACTTTTTGCAGGCAAATTTGCCTGCACCTACCTAATAGACGAAGGGATAGTTATATTATCTTATAATAATGCATTAGCTACTATATTAATTATTCATACAAAATAAACCTTAGTGAAAAATTTCAATTAACCAATAATATTGTTTCTATGTGACGAGATAATCTACAAAAATCAACCAATTACAATAAATTACTACTATCCTACTTTACCCCATAAAATGTCACCATCTTCTATCTCGAGAGTATCTCTAACAAAAATAGTAAATATAATAAAAGTTTTAGTAATTTGATATAAAGTTTTATCTACTTTTCAAAAAATCTAAATATTATATTAAATTTTTATAGAACGTGGGTACTGGAAGATGATCTATTAGCTAGTTAACTAATATCATAATTACTTTTTAAATCCCGTTGCAGAATTTCCTTTACCACCAGATGACCCGGGTGATCCACCCGCGGGTGACCCGTTGCGGAATTTCTTTTACCACCTGGGTGATCCGGGTGATCCGGGTGCGGAACACTCCTTAAAGTGGGGTAGAATATAATGATCTACATACTACATCAGCTGTATTTTTTTTGATATATATGTAATCTTTTAGCTATAATAGAATCAAAAAAGTAACTCAAAACTAATCAAACACTTAAGACACCTGGACCTAACAACTACCAGATCATCACAAATTTCATGTTTGGACCTAAAGATCCATAAGCTGCGAAGATTTTCAGAAGGATAGACAAAAGGGTTGCCACAAAGCTAAAACCTGTAATTGTTTGATTTTCCGAAATTTCATTTTCAAAAACGGGTTATGAGAAATATTATAAGTATGTTTCTGAATGTCAAATTTCCGAAAATCAAGAAATGAAGGTTTTAGCTTTGCGGCACGACTGATTGTACAAAATTAAAAGCCGGGTTACAATATTCATCAAGTTTAGGTTGTATTGTTAGATCAAAACGATTGCAAAATTGAAACCTATGATAATATATGAGAATGCCATTCTCAAATACGAATATGGACGTCAGAAAGGTAACTAAGAGTGTTTTCAAGCAGCTCCCTCACTGTAAGTTGCTGGTGCTATAGTGATCGAGATGTTGCTGATTAAGTGGTTATTAATTAATCGAAGAATGATATGCTAAAAATACTCTATGTCTTAAGACCAGACCAGTCCGGACCGGTCTGGACTAAGTCTTAAGACTATAGACCATAATAGACCAGGAACAATATAGACCAGATTGTTAACATCCTTACTGAGAGCGCCTAGAACAAACTGTACAGAATTAGAATTTATTACTGAATTTTATTGCTGAATTTTGTGAAATTAATAACCGCAAATTAGTGAATTTGGCGTTAGTCACCTAGACTCAAACTAATTTGAAACATTCTGGACCAAGTTACATAGAACTCAACATATTGCCGAACCTAATTATGCTAATTTATTGCATAGTTTGGGCCATAATTTTCTTCAATTAAACTTAAAATCCACATTTCGCACAATCTGTAATGAATTTTTAGCAATATTTGTTACCGTTATAATTAATCGAGCAATAAATCCCATTGAAGAGTTGCCTAAGTCGATTAAGATCAAATAATTAACATCAATAAAACTTATTATATTTATCGATATTTCAGTACATCAAAATTTTGTATCAGATCACCAAGTTTCATTAGAGTAATTTCGTGACATTATTATTATTTTAATCTGATACAAATATTAATTTGACGCATAATTTATATATTCTTAAAATGTCTCGATTTTTTAGAATTAAGGTTAATCTGATCTTTAATGAAAGGCATAATACATACAAACAAGGATATGGTTATTTATATAAAATGATTCTACCATTAAATCCTAAATTTAAATCTCGTTCACGCTTATTACAATGGCAAAGAGAAAAGAATAATTAATTTACTCGGAAAATCTGTTTTTATTTATTGTTGAGTAAAAGCAAAGACGGTTTTAGTATTCTCTATGAGTCCAGCAATGCATACATGTTATTTGTGTAAACTTCATGCGGTATACTTTGTTGCCTAAATTTTTAAAGAACTCTACGCATTTATCAAATCTACTACTCTAATTTATTCTTGTTTAATGCATAGTTTTGTCAAGAACTTGAATAAGATGTATATATTTCTGCAACTATGTATTAGTTCCTAATTTGAAAATACTAAAAATATATGACAGTTTACCTAGGTAAACCCAGATATTTTAACAATACCCGTGTAACAATTTATTTTACAGGTATGTACATATCTCTAGAAAATACCAATTATAAAACTACATCCCCGAATATAGTTTTGGAAACGGTGAAAGCAAATGCTTTGATAAATAGAATATAATGAGATAAATAGTGCCAGAGCTATGTTACGTACGTGAAAGTGAAATTAAATGTACAACAGTATCATAAAACATAAAATAGTCAACCTTTTTATCAAATTTCTTGATCGATAGCGATGAAAAAACAATTTACTTATTAAATGCTAAGTAAAAATATATAATAAATTACAAATTTTTTTGATAAAAATAAAATAATTTCCTAATGTTAATGCAGGTCTTAGAAACAGAAATTCGGAATTGTTGTCAAAGGATTATCATTATGTGAACTTGATTATCGTGTTTACAATTTATTTTAACAAGAAATATACAAACAATCAACAAAAAAAAAAAATAATTTACTTTTGTGAATCCTCATAAATTCTAAGATACTGATGTATTCTAACTTTAATTTGAAATTAGAATCAGAAATATTCATCCAATTCTTATCTTACATCAAATCTTTATAATCAATGATGAACTGTTGGCAATATTTTTCAAGCTGATTAGCATTCAGATTTATTGCCAATTGTCTCATAAAACCCACATTTGATATCGAAACTAATCGCGAGAGCTTCAGTTCCATAAGATCTTTCAAATGGTCTAATTCATATGAATTTGCCAATTTTAGTAGGTCTTCGTATATTATCATTTCCAGAGATGGATTGATATCGATCCCATTTAAACCTTGAATTGCATATTCGATACTCTGGCCATATAAGTAACGTAGTAAGACGCGTACTGAATTTGGATTGACATCTTCAATCACAATCGTAACCGGATTGACCGGACTTGATACCGCAAAATCTCTTGACATGAATTTCTCACGGAAAAAGTTTGAAGTAGCTGCGAGCATATATCGATTTGTTCTTATAATTTCTCCACTCACATTGAAAACTACGTCATGCAAGAAAGTTGCTTGATCTTGATTCAATAGAAACTCAAACATCGAATTGGTAAAATTAAATTGATTATGTAATCTGACATGTATCTCTACATTTGGTGGTTTTATTTCTCGGACATTTGCACATTTGAGCATATTAGAAAACTTGGAAAGCGATGGACTGACATACTTCCTTTCTCCTGGTTCGCTGTTCAAAACTAAGTCATTTGCTGAACACCAGTTTTCTGGGTCAAATGGATTCGAGTTTTTATGAAAATTAAGAAATAATGGTTCGTTTTGTGCAATGTATTGGCCCAAATTAATATCTTCATTTGAACATTCTTCGTCAAGCCACTTATAAACTTCATAAACATTATGTTTGAACGTATCTCCCCAATCATTTTTCCACATATCATCATTCAAAAGAGTATCATGCAGAAAGCGTAGATGTTTAACTACTGTAAAAACGTCTGGTTTGCCAAGTGATGGATATTTTGAGAGTACAAATGGTGGTGGTATGATATCTTCTGCGACCAATGATTTTTGGCTCCATGCGATTTCTTTATATTTGGGAAGGATTATCTCTTTAAAGCAATTTAAATCTCTAGGGGGTTTATAATACATTTTATAAGGATCGTCTAAACTTTTTGCAACCGGAACAAATGGAATTCGTTCGACACTATCTAATTTAATATATTGAAAATTATTATAAAGACAATTAACTAAGACAAAGCCTCGATAACGTAAATCAGTCGGTGGATTGCGTTGATTTTGATATTCCTCGATTTTCTCCGCGCATTTATTGAATGTCTCTTGATTGATTCTATTTTTATATCCAATAGCTGATAATTCTGCAGAATATTCATTAAGATCCGGATGAAGAAAGACGTCTGAGTCTGCAAACACGGTATAAAAGATCGTGCTGTTATGATATAGATCTGAAATTTTCTTCAATGTTTTTCTAGTATCTGTAGGAAAACAACGCCTTCCCTTTAAACCATGGATAATTCTACGATAGGGTGTATCTTTATCATATTTGAGTATACTCTTCAGGAACATCATATATTGATCATCGTATTTTTTAGGAAATTCAACATCCTCAAAGATATACGAGAATACATCTCGATGAGGAACATTAAGATCTGCCAAAATTCGTTCATCAAGGTCATCAGAGTAAGCCAAATATGTTGTATTATTCTTCAACTTATATAAGTCTACTTCTTTTGGCAAAATATATCCACATGAAACTGGCTTTAAAGCTGGTTTTGATACTTGATCTAATGAACTTATGCGCACTGGCCACATAGGCAATGAAAGGATCATTGTCTTAAGATTATGATCATATTTTACCCCTATATAAATAGAGAAATAAATCTACACAATCACTAATTTACAAACAATGTAATATAAAATTTAATGGGTAGTTTACCTATTTCATCCCAGTTATTTCGCAATAAATTACGGAGATCTTCAATCTGAGAACGCGCTAAAGTACTGAAGAGAATGTCCACGCTGCTACTCCTACCCACCGGAAAAATTTTTAATATACGTAACATACTGAATAAATGTATGCTTAATCATCGTCAAATTCGACCCTTGTTTTTTTTTTTTTTTTACCTGTGATCATAACTGCCATCAGCAATCATCGGAAAGATATCTTTGGTTTGTAACATATGTTGGAGTACCTTGCAGCCATATTCAACTGTATACCTTGGATGATTTCGGGAAATGGGTGGAAATGGCCAGAATTTTGATGTAGGCTTACTCTCTAGATTAATTTTTTTACTTTTCTGCAATTCGATAATTTCTTTCAGGAGTCCACAATGAATTTTTGGTAGGAATTCGAGCAAGATATGTCTATTCCATTTAAGTTTCAGATGATCGATATCTGGTGTATCATCCTTTTCAATTAGTAACCTCGCACGGTCCGAACTTTGGGCCCAGGTTCCACTTAAATGAACAGGTAAATTTGTAATATCAGGTAATGAAAGAAAAGAATACATTCTACCCTTAAATTCACTTGGAACTTCACTTAAATTTCCAAAAAGATTAATTGGTTGGTCCGAAGTATGGATTCTTTTTTTAGAACTACTTATCTGTGCAGCAATACCACCCAATATACGTAATCGATGTCGCTTTGCATATTGTTTTAGCTGAATGTCTTCTGGATCTTTTTGAGCGCCAGTAGCGATAATCCAATGATCTATTTGCTTGATTGCATTGTCAATTAGTTCAACCTTCATTTCATAAATTTGAAGTTCATCGTTGCTGATACGTTTTCTTTTATTTCGTACGTCATCATTCAATCCTATTATAGCTGCTTTCCAAAGAGGAACCATTTGTTGTGGTGATGTACCTCCTGGTATGTGAGATACTTCAAATGTTTCAATATTCCGAAGAAATAAAAATTGTGAGGCAGCATTTGATTTTATATTGTTAACTAATTGAAGAACCTGAGCAGTAGTAAAAATGCTATCAGATATTTCACTTGGTTGTTGTCGAAATGGTAAACGAAAGAGTGTTCCTTCAAAGGTTGATCGAAAATTGCTGCCTTCGATACCTTCGTAAGGAGCCAATTGATCTCTTTCAGGGAACCCATTGATGCCTTCTTTGGGAAAAGTTCCGATACTACCACGCTCTTTTGTTGGTAGATATTTCTGATGTGGATCCAAAAATGCAATATAATCTCCACTGATAAAACTTGGAACGTCGGTAAAATGATAGCATGAATTAAAGCCCAATCCATGCTTCCCAATCTTTGTATCATCACCTTGTTTTCCGCCAACACGGATCTGCATAAGCGAATCAAAGTCGCTTTTTTTAAATTTTGCATTATTGAATATTAATATGGCGGGACCTTGCCAAGCCTTCATTTCATTTGAAAGTAAAGTCTCAGTGGGATGTCGACGAGCATCGATTATTACATGAAATCTAGTAGCTCCTGCATCATCGGCTATTGTTTTTATGTGGATAATAATTCAGAAACAACCAAAAAATAAATAAATAAATAAATAATAATCAAAGTATTAAATTTAGGTTGAATTCTTGCCATTTTGAAGGAATTCCTTAAAAACACTTTCGGAGGGGTAATCCTAAAAAGAAATTACACAAATATCTTAAATATGTATAAATAATGCATTCCGAAGGTATCAAAGACGAACCTTGGTAATATTACGGATAGACGAGACAAGTGTCTCATTTTGACCATAAGGTTGACAACTTGAGGTCAAAGACATTATATAAAAATAATTCAAGAAAAAGTGCAAAATGTCCGCAGGATTGTGAATCAATGAAATACGCAAATAAGCAAATATAGTTTCTCATTTACTACAAAATTACACGGATGACTTGTTACTGTTGTACAACGTTCTGCTGAATGTACAGAACATTCCTACACCGCATCGCCCACCTTAAAATATATATTCAATTATCTTTTGATTTAACATACGATATCACTAAAAAGTTCAAACAAATATCGTAAGCCAATGTAAAAACTCTTGTAAACATATAATATGACGCTTTAAGTAGTCGTTTCGCTAGCATTATTCAATGAAATTTCCGGATCACTTGATTTATGAAAGGTCGCGTATACGTTACACGAATCCAAAAAAGGGTCTGTCGAGTGTCGGAGATGCCGGATGATTCAATAGATAAAAAATGCCAGGAAGATAAAATGACACTAACCTTACCCGGCTTGATTTAAAATACGCGCAATAACAAAAGTGGTTGATTATTATGAATTATTTCCGGCATGTAAACCGGGAAATGTGTCTAAAGTATTAACAAAACACTAGGCGTTTGTGTAACTTAAGCAACAATAGTTCTAAAATATCAAGAAACGAAATGATTATGATTTGTGTTATATGAAATTACATACACTATAAATTTTTTTACTATATAAGTCTATATTAAAAACATATAAATCTTTAACATACAGGGGGCCCAAAAATTCTAGGTCAGAAGAAGTCGGAATACTTCGGAATCCTGGTCGGTTGGATCAATTTTGACCAAGATCAAATATTTTACTAATGAAATCAAAAACTAAATGTTGCCCAGATTTGACGTATCTAACCCGGAAATTTGAAAGTCCTTTTTAAAAATACTTTTAAACTAAGATTCTATTGAACTTGCAATTAATTTTAAATTAAATATATCAGATATATATACTGGTATATATATATATATTTTATTTAGACAAGACTAGACTTGCTGTTATTTTATTTGAAACAATATAACATAACTAATGTGAACTCAATTTATATCTATATTTTATCCAATTACAAAATACAACATCATTTAGCTGCTACTAAGAGTACCCAAATGTGAATTGTTGTATCAAAAAACCCGAGTTACTAGAAGGTCTTATTAGACTTACCACTTCATAATTAGAAATTAATGACCTTTTGTAGAGTAGTAAAAAAAAAAAAATAAAATAAAGAGAAAAGAAGAAATAATAGCAAATTAGAGTAAAGAAAAATTGACAAAAAAAAAAAAAAGAAAAATACATATTTAATAAAGAAAGTAAAAAAAACCTAAAAAGAAAATAAACTAATAGTTACTATTATAATCTGTAAAAATTATATGATACTAAATAAAGAAGTTACTGCTCTATCTAAATTCATTTATTATTAACAGAATCTCTTTGATGATTCTTTGAAACAACTTTTTCAAGAAATATTGATATACAAAAACTATATAGTTAATATGTTTTTTTACAACAAACTCTACTAGTAGTAGCTAGAATTAAAGACCATTTACTGCATGTTTTGGTTGTAACTAAAATAGAGTTGAAAAAGAATTAAACTCTTGTAAGCGAAAACTTCTAGCTGAAGAATAGTATTATCAAGCAAAGATAAACTGAAGCTTTGTTAAGTTTATGAATACAAAAGCAGAAGTAGACTTTGGGTTAGATATATTACTCTATATAGTATAACTCCTTTAAGTTATTACAAGTTGGTATACTCTATTCCTGCCTCTTTGAACTTTTTAAAATTTCAAAATAGTAGGTATTCTAGCTTATACCCTAGTATTGTTTACTTCTTTCAATTTGAAATATGCTTACCATATTAGAATCAAGTTGCAAGCGAATTTTAGGTCTGACAAAATAAACAATAAATGGCACATGAGAAGTTTTAAAGTAAATCCAAAATGAAATTTCTTTCTAAAATATTCTTTTAAGCTTATTTTTTTCTTTTTTTCTTTCTTTTTATATATATATAATACTTAGACAAGGTGCTTTCTTGCGTAGTATTATATAATTTTTAAATAGTCTATCATAAATTGTTTTTTTTTGTTTTTTTTTATCTTTTCTTATTTTATTTTATCATCTTTTTTGGTTTTTGTTTAAATTTAAAGTTTTTTTACCTTTTTTCACTTTAATTTCTCATAAGCTATTTTTTGTTTATATAAATATGGATCTAAATGCTTTTTAATCTAGAGTCTAAATAAAAAAGATTAAAAAAAGGTTAGCAATTTGTATTGTTAATAACTATACAAATTTTTATCAATCTTGGGATCCTGTGATTGGAATTTAGTGATTTGGGCTTGTTAGAATCGCCTCACTGAGACGACCATTTTGGTAGTTAAATCATCCAAAACGGACCAGTGGATCAAAAGTTATTTGATGTTAAAGAAATTTACTTAGTGATTTTAAAAAATCACTATTAAAATTACACAAAAGTTGAACGATCTTGGGATCCTGTGATTAGATTTTAACAATTATGGGCTTGTTAGAATTGTCTCATCGAGACGAGCATTTTGGTAGTTAAATCATCTAAATTGGCCCAGTAGATCAAAAGTTATCAATAATTTTATAATTTTATACTTTTGACCAGAATTATAAAATTTTGACCAGAATTATAACCTGATATTTTGGCAACCCCACCCACCCACCCAAAAATTACATAATTTCTGAAAGCTCCCTAATGCCCCCAATAAAATCCTAGGCCTTACCCTAACCCTAAAGTAATTAAAATTTATTTTTTTGTTTTGTAAAAATTTATTTTTTTGGGTTTGTTACACAGATTTGCAAATCTAATTTACCTATGATGGTAAAATATCATAAGTGCATTTTATAATAATTGTTAAAATATTATATAATATTGGTGAAAAAAATAAAAACTCTCTCCTGTACATCATTAAAAATCGGAAATAAACAAACAGTAGAGATAAACAACAAAACTTGTATTACAAGCCTAACTGTTATAGCGATATTTGGGCCTTGCCCACTTTACACAACATAAACTCTAACTATATTAAAAAAAAGGAATTACTCAGCAGCATTAGCAATACCAACTTCCTTCAAAAACCTGTTGCCGACTATGTCGGCAACAACACCATTACATGAACCTGTCAACGACGACACAAGAGAAAACCGGATACCAATGGAAACCGATATAAAAGACGACCAATACTCCAACGAACAACCTAACAAAAGAAATCGTAACCATCATACCGCCCACCTGATAAAAACTTCCAATAACCTATATGCGCCTTTACTCTCAGACACATCACTCGAAAAAATCCACTCAGAAAGTAGCAATTCCAATTTATACCCGTCAACTCCAGAAATGATGTCACAGGACGATCACTCATCAAAACAACCCACTTTAGTCAAACCTCCAACCCAGAACCCGATCCCATCACCCCAATTTGTACTCCAACAAAATATTCCCACACAGAATGATTCCGGCACCTCAAAACAACCCACATTAGTCAAACCCCCAACCCAGGACCCGATCCCACCATCCCAAATTGTATCCCAACAAAATACTCCCACGCAGAATGAATCCGGCACCTCCAATACTATGGAAATCGACTCAGATCAGGACCCCGACCTCGGAAAGAACACCTCATTGACCGGAACTATTACAGAATCTGAAGATATACCAAAAACCTATAGTCAAGCACTCACAGGACCAGGCACTTCTACTACCACCCGACGCACCCAACATCCTGACGTTATTAGAACTATCAAAACTTGGACCGAATCGATCTGGCTTACTTTATTCGACATGAAGACAGACCTCTTCGATCAAAACCTTTGGACCAAAGACAAGATTATCGAGGTCTTTGCAACGCCCCACTTCTTGAACAACTTATTAAACATAAACTGCAAACCAAACCAACCCTAGAAACCATCCCTCCTGCCATAGAAGCCAAATTATTCCACAAAGACCGGGCCTTTTTGCAGACCTTTACCAGGCGACATGACAACCGTCCCCTACATCAACGGCAATTCGTCACCCTGCTGAATAATGCTACAGAAAAATTCAGAAAACAAAATGAAGCTTACGTCATTAACAAAAACAACCAAGACCAAATCTTTGACCTACTCAGAAAGAAACTAGCAATTGACTTCTGGACAAACGAGGAATTCACCAATTTAGACCCATATGAAATTGCCCATTACACACTATATCTAGCGGGCTTCGCAAAGATCAAAATCTGCCTAGAATTCGAAGCCTTACGAAAATTAATAACCAATATTAAAACGAATTTGCTACAAAAATTGCCAAACACACCTGACGGGATAGACAAACAACTTAAAAATGCTCTACCTTTCTCACTTCCACTTGAAGACCGTAGACAAATTCGAGCTGTCGCTATTACCTTACACCAAGCCTTCACCTTCAACCTCCTCCCTGAAACATATATCGCTGATAACAGGACTTCCTTACCAGCACACCCAGCCGACCTGAATGAAGCAACCAAAAACATCTTCCCAATTACTACACAAGATGAACTAAAGAAGTTAGGACAACACAAACGGAGTCTTCAGGAGTACTACATTTTTAGTCATATACCCTCTACATACTTTGCCCTACCGCCGAAAAAACCTCCCTTACCACTAACCCCCCAAGACCTCACACCTCAATTACAAAGGCTATTCCCTTTCTACCCTACCAGTGGTGACCACTTCCGAGAAAATGTTAGACGCCAAAGGGCGGTATACACTTTCCATACCCTACCTAATAACTACTTAATTAGCAAAAAAAGACTACCGGCAAACCCGGAACAACTCGGCCTAAAGGAATTCTCCTATCCTATCAATAACATGGAAACACTACTAAACTTTTTCCAAATACTTCCTAAATTCTATACAAGACCAGACCCTCTTCCAAAAGCCTACGTCTCTTTTAATTACTCTGAAAAACCGGATCTCCCACTTGACCCAACCCAAGTGACAAAAGTAAACTTGACGCTATCTATTAAAACGCCGAAAGAGCTAACAATCACTGCACATGCCTTAAGACAACACTACTTCTTCCAATCGATCCCCAGTGAATGGATCGAAATACCTCCCCCGGAGGTCTCCTCAGATGACCTTCCCAAACTACCATTCAACAATGACCAAATTAACAAACACATAAAAGAAAGGGTCCCTTCCCCTTCCCTAACTTTTCCTATTACTAAGCAATCCGATGCCCCAAAGGCAATTGAACTCCTGAGAGAGTTCTTTACTTTTGATTTCCTCCCTGACCTACTATTCAACGTCCCACTTTAACTCCTCCAAGTTGGAACCTCTTTGGAAAGCACCCCCACCGACAGAAGACATCGACATGACTCCATCAAAGTCAAACGAGAACAACTCTACCCTTATCAATGAGTGATCAACTAACACCACAACCTCAGAACACTCTTACCCATTTACAAATACCAACACCAAACCAAAACGACTTACATAACTTCAAAGAAAAAATAAACATAGCCACCCATAACATGAGAGGAATTAATAATCTTACTAAACTTCATCTCTGAATAGACTTCTGCTTACAAAAAAAACTACATATCATTAGTTTTACGGAAACCAAATTAAAAGACAACCCCAACGCTACTACCAACCCACACTACAAAATCTTCACCTCCAACTACCATCCCACTTCAACACAAAGTAGAGAAACCAGTTTGGGCACGGCAATACTCGTCCATAATACTATACAACTTTATATACACGACATAAATACCCTCCCGGGTACAGCCATGTATATTGACTTCTTCTTCGCCGGCAATAAAACTCGGGTCATATCGATATACCTACCTTCCAATAACAACGAACTGTTCACTCGTACACAAAACAAGTATCGCTTTGGACCGTGGAAACTAAAAAGAGAAATTGGCATATTCTCCTTTTGGGAGACTTCAACGCCAACCCTGACACCCACAAAAAGAATAAACTACCGCTCTTCTCCGATCTGTTTTCAAATAACCTTACTAGTCTGTTAAACTTTCACAAAATTTTAGAACCAACCTGGCAAGGTCGAGGCCTCAACTCCCAAATCGACGATATCTGGACCTCATCCCGAATCCTTTTAGATTTCGACCCTCCACAATTGACTGACCCAACAGGCATATCCGATAGCGACCATAAAATACTGACCACGACCTGGTACACAAACTTCACCCCAACAGTACCTCGAAACAAAAAGAAGAAGCGGAAAACCTTCTGCTATAAAAAGGCAACGACCGAAGACTGGGAAAATTTCCGTAACAAGACATCTACTCTACTAAGAAATGCCAATTTCATACCCAACATAACCAATCCTGACCAACTAAACAAAAGCTGGAATTTGTGGTCAAATGCAATTCAACAAGCGGCAAATCGTCACATCCCCAAGACCATTATTACTACAAAAACCTTTCACTCTCTCTCCCTAAAGGCTACAAAACTACATAACGCATTAAAACACATAAACAAATGCATTCACTCCATTACAATCTTTGCTAAACCTAATCCCCCTCCAGATGCACTACACCCACTCTCGACTATTAACAAACACCTGACTAAGGCCTTACAATTAGCACAACTTTCTCCTTTCTCCCTAACTCCCCTAGCTTTATCCGCCTTACCCCTCAACTCCCAAGACACCTACTACGCAGCAACTCTCAAACACATCAAAGAAATTAAATCGACTATATGGAAAAGTAGAAATGCCGAAGTATACCTACAACAATCAGAAAAAATCAAATTCTACACCAACCGTCGCTATAACGACTTTAAAGATAATACTAGTAGAATGATAAACAGTATTCTAAAAAAAGGGAAAGATCATATTAGTTTTGACAAAATCGTCACTCCGGACTCTGTAATTACGGACCCATCAGAAATAAAAGACGCTACACGAACACATTTCAAAAACTGGACAAAACATAACCCGATGAACGAAGAATACTGGGAAGAATGGAAACCCCATTACGCACCGAAAAAAGAAATCCGCCCGATGATATATGAAAACCTATTACTACCGCTCACAATAGAGGAACTCAATGACGTCATCACAAAAGCGCCAGAACATAAAGCCACTGGACCAAATGGCATATCAAATGAATTGCTCAAGCATCTTTCACCTTCCGCTTTAGAACAACTACTAAAAATCTTCAACGCATGTATACGGTTAGAGGAAGTCCCACAAGCTTGGCTAATGTCTAACATTTGGGCCATACCAAAGAAAGCACACTACAATTTTGATCTTAAAACCACTCGACCCATAACCCTAATCGATCACTCAAGAAAGATATTCACAAAACTCCTCACCAACAAACTTTCCGACACACTTTCGCGATACCAGGTTCTCTCGCCACTGAACTATGCAGCTCTACCCTTCCAGTGTACCACCCAACCAATCACTCAACTCTCTTCAATTATCGAAATTGCCACTACTCAAAAACAAGAACTTTGGCTCTTATTACAGGACATGTCAAAAGCCTTTGACTCAATCCATATTCCTACCCTTAGGAAAGCCATGGAAAGGATCAAACTACCCACACCCTTTATAAATCTACTAACCTTTACACTTTCTAACCACTCCAACCAAGTACTAACTAGCCTTGGTCATACTAACCCCTATGCCGTAGAGGACGGAATAGACCAAGGGGAAACGATCTCTCCAATCCTCTGGATCATCTACTATGACCCACTCATAACCCACATCTCTACCGAACATACTGGATTCAAACAAACCCTCACTACAACTACCCAATCTAAAGAAATATACGCATCCATAATAGCCTACATGGACAACTCCATCTGGATCACCCAAACAAAACAGCCCTAGAAAACATTCTCACCACTGCTAACTCCTTTTACAAGCTAACAAACATAAACGTCAACCACTCAAAATCGATCCTAACGATGAATTCCAAATCAAACAATAAAACAATAACATTTGACAACCAACCTATCTCAGCAATCCCTAACTCAAAACCGTTCAAATATCTCGGCGCATGGTTTTCACTCAATCCCAACCCCTCTTCATCTCAAAAAATCATCATGGCAGAATTCAAACAATGTATTGAAATGATGAAAAGAGCAATCATCACAGAAAAACAAGCTATCTACCTAATCAACAATGTACTGACCCCAAGACTCGAATATAGATTATACAGTTCCTTTCTTATCCCTAACCAACTAACCATCCTGACCAACTGCAGCACTAACCTGGTCAAATCCAAAGCAAAGCTATCAAGAGGAGTACCCAACTCCTTCCTCTTCCACCCGAACATCTACGGCCTAAAAAACATTTCTATGCATTAACCAACTATACTAGCGAAGAACCTCTTAAAAAATATTAATCACCCCAATTTGAGAACTCTTTCCTCAAAATCAGACTACAGGATCTACAGGACTCAACTAAAACATACTCACATATCTTTCACGAGATACCACTCTTCCCTAGAAACCAACTCTACACACACACCGCTCAATCAATCCTGGCAATTCACGCCACCGATATTCAATTTATCCGCAATATTACAACCGACTGGCCAAAACCATTACTGAGAAATGGCACATCAATCAACGATATAATAATACATCACCTGAAATCCCACCATTTGAAAAAAAAGTTGAACCATCATGACATCAGATGTATTGAACAATTTCTAAACTTCAACAACACAGAACTTCTTAACTGGCAGAATTTCTATCACAACATTGGAAAAATACCACCAGGAAGAACCCCTCAGTGGTTCACCGAAATCCAAGATCTCATCTCAAACAACTCTAATCCCACAACACAATACATAAACCCGAACCCCTTCACCTTAACAAAATGGGGACCAGGAAAAACCCCATGGGTAATTACTTCTGACCTAACGATTGGAAAAATTAGCCGTACTACAAATCAATCTGTCCATATTCGTCACTACACAAAAAGCAATAACAATAAGGCAACCCCTTGCCCAGGTTGCGAATTAAAGGACCCAACCCTCAAAAAGAAAAACTGTTACTTCACGCATAACCAAAACTTTGTATACACAATATGAGTATCCTCTTTTAAAATCATATACACAGATCTCAACGATATAAAATCAGCACTCACCACCAAACCCACCCAGGACCCGTCCCGAAACCCTTACAACACCCACAAACACATCAGCTACAACATAATGAAACACACACACCCACTTACTGCTTTTTCAGACTTCCCAATGGAAACATGG
>QKWP01001504.1:71128-92468 GCA_003550325.1 Gigaspora rosea
GAGTCTTACTAATCACGCACAATGGATAAACCAAAACAGAATTAGATACTGGGTTCACAACTACCCAGACATTCAAATTCGAGCTACTCTATCATACCTATCTTTCGAAGAAAGACCATTATCATTATCTACTAACCCAGCTTTCTCTCAACTAAAGAATTTTAAAGTTAAATTACTAGCTAACGAACTCCCTACATTCGAAACACTTCATTATCGAAACCCAACAAAACATCAAGACTTCAGATGCCCATAATGCCGCTCTGCTCCAAAAACAATCGCACATCTAATTTCTTGCCTCTCTAACTCTTCCACTCTAACCTCACTTCTTAAAGATATTATCAAAACCTTGGCCACCAAACTCAAACTAAATCTATACCAACCAACAGACTTCATTGCCGCCTTCAAAAACCTCCATGTGAACAGAAACCTACCTCTTGAATTCATCACAACTGCCACCCTGGCACCATTCATAAGATGTCAAAACAGACTCAAATACGCACCTGCCTTACACCACCTAATAACAAAAATGATCTACCATGAAATTTGGCTGCCCTCTAGACAATACCGGCATGATGTAACAATTCTTCCAATGCCCCCTTCTCTAGATAAACAACTCCACTTCCATAACGAGACTAGCATACCCCACATACCCATTAACAATTACATAGACAAATACATTACCCGTGGGCGATCTTTCTTATATTCTTTCGAAGACTGAGGTCTAGTAATCTTAGCACAGCTTAGATCGAGAGTAAATCAGCTCTTACACCTATTTCCCTAAAATTCTCTTTTGATGTATATGATGTATAATTCTATAAATTGAATTAATAAAGAATTCCGGCCAGAATTACACCTGATACATTGTCTAACCCACCCCACCAAAAAATCACCTGATTTCTGTCAGCTCCCTAAGTAAAAAATTATATATATATATATATATATATTTTTTTTAGGACTTTGGCAGTCTTGCCGAAATCGAATAAATTTATTATTACTAAAAATTCCTTTTTAATACATTTACAATTTCCAGAATTCGACCTCATCCGGCTACAAAATAAATTTTGCGCCAGATGCGACCAGCCGCATCGGCTTATGTATAAGCCAAAAAAAAAATTTGTTAGCTATAGTTACAACCAACTATGCTTTATAATCTACTCCTTCAAAAACTTCTCTGAGCTTCTCATAAAGAAGAATAAAAACAAGAGAAAGATTACAATAGGGGGACAAAACTAAATACCCGACAAAATTAACCAAAAACCAAAATTATACATCCAAGAAAAATAAAACAAAAAAGAAAAACCAAAGAAAAAGCAAAGAAAAAATAAACTATGAAGGCATTGATAATCGATAAAAATTATATAATACTGAGCAAGGAAACGCCTCGCCAAAGTATTATATGTACATAAAGAAAACTAAAGGAATGTTCTAGAATTTATTTTCTGAAGATCAGCCTACTCCATTGCGCCATGTCTCATTACGCGACCGTTCCTGTTTATTCACCTGCATGCCTTCTTCCCAATTAGAATAGGAACAACAATGCCGATCTTTTGGAGGGGGTACGCCGAATTTTCCACTTTTCATCCAAAATTCCAGAGAAAAAGACTTCGAGCGAGAATATGATAGCAAGAGTATGATAAAATATGTTTTTGTAGCCAAAACTTTTAGAGAGTGTGTTGAAAAACTCATTTTTTAGTTCACCGCCTAGCCAAAATATAACACCTTCATTGACGAAGAAAAAAATGTTTGTATCTCTACCAGAATTTTTTGTACCAAGGGCACCCACTGCCAGTTATCTTGCACAACCAACGCTTCTGGCTTGCTTGCCGAATATATAAAGGAGTCTCCCGAGAGTTAAACAAAAAAGGTTGACCTTTATAAAAACCAGTATTATATCTGCTTCGTCTTTTACTAATAAAAATTTTGTTTTTCGTTTGCTTAAAATTTTGGACAAGTGATTGACGGAAAGAGTTTGAATATTTTTTATTTTTGAGTAAAAAATTATATTTAATTTATATATATTTTTAATATAATAGTTTTTTTTATTTGTTTATAAAATACATTTAATTACTAATCCAAATATGATCTGCAGAATTTCTATATTAGAATTTGGGGCAAAGTCCTATGAAATTTACTATATACTGGAATCTGAGCTGCGTACAATAAAAAGTATTTTTTTTAATAAGTTAACAGCCAAAGTCAAATAACTGAAAGTTGTAGAGCTCACTGAAACGCATCTAATGTGAATATATCATTTAAATTGGACTGGTGAAGAATGAGACATTACAAAAAAGGCGATTTTGACTATATAAAATTTTTATAAAAATTTATATAGTTAGCCAATCGTTTTTTAGTGATATCTTAGTCTTCACTAGGCCAATTTGAATGATATAATCACATTAGATGTGTCTCAGTAAACTCTACAACTTTCAATTATTTGACTTTGGCTATTAATTTAATAAAAAATATACTTTTCATTGTATGCCGCTCAGATTCCAGTATATAATAAAAATTTATATTGTACTTATCCCCAAAATTTACTATTGTCCCAATATAGTAATACTGCTGATCTTATCTGGATCATCAATTAAGTTGATTTGACTTTATACAATATTTGTATATTATAATAATATTAATTATTTTATTTAGAAAAATAAATTTGTCGCACCCCTGCTTCGACCAATCATATCGCATGATTTTATAGGCAAAAAATTTTATTTAAAAATTTTACTTAATAAAGTATAAAATATATATAAAATAATATGTCATATAACATAAAATTTTATTCTGAACAACTTTTTCTAAGTTATAAAGATAGACTGTCTTAGTAAAAAAATGTTTTATAAGAAAAATCAAAAATTTCCAAAGTTAGCACATATAAAACTTTTTTTTACTAAAACAATCTACTTTTTTAACTTAGAAAAAGTTTAGTGTAAAATTTTACATGTAATACTTAAATATAAATATTAAACTATATTAGTAAAAATTAAGTTTTATATGTGCTAATATTCAAAATTTTTGATTTTTCTTATAAAACATTTTTTTACTAAGACAATCTTTCTTTATGACTTAGAAAAAGTTGTTCAGAATAAAATTTTACATTATATACTTTGATGTCACTTATTTATTTTGACATTTTACTAGTAAAATTTTTAATTTTAAACCTTAAAATTTTTTGTTTACAAAATTGTGTGATTTGATTGGTCAGAATCAGGATGTAACATGTCATAGGTGCGACAAATTTCTATTCCCATTTTATTTTATATATTATACTATAAAAACAATAATATTTATTAATATATAATTATATAGTTAGACCTCCATACAACTTCCATAAATGCAATACTTTCCTAAATGTATATGTTTGTCTTATCTATAAGAAATTATTAGTGCTAAATACATGTTCTATATTCTGTAAATGCACATTCTTCCAAATAATTTTCTATATCATACTATCTTCCTAAACACACGTAGCTAATCATATTTTAGTATTTAAGATTGGTTATACAGTTTTTAGTAAAAGTTATACAAACTTGATAATCTAATTTTTAAAGCTGCAATTTAATTGGCTCTCACTAAATGCAATACCTTCCTAAATGCACATTGTAGGCTTGTTTGTATATGTTGCATTTATGGAGGTTTGATTGTAATTAGCTATAATTAAAAAAACTTTCATATAATGCTCTATTTATAGAAAATGCTATAAGAGAACTTTCAAAAATTAGCTAATTTCTGGGTGGGCAGGTGGGTCAGCTGAAGTATCAGGTGTAATTTCAGCCAAAATTTCATAATTCTGGCCAAAGTTGCAAAATTATTTTTGACCAAAATTATAGATTTATTAATAATATTTGATAATTAATAACTTTTGAACTACTGAACCAAATTTGATAATTCAACTACCAAAATGATAATCTCAATGAGAGAATTCTAAAAAGCCCAAAATCATTAAAATCCAATCACAGGATCCTATGATCAGAATAGATTGTTTACTATAAAAGTTCTATAATTTATTAAATAATTATAACCCATTTATAGCAATACAAATTTATCTCGATCTTAGGATCATGTGATTAGATTTTAATGATTTTGGGCTTGGTAGTAAAATTAGTAAAATTGGCTCAGTAGTTTAGAGGTTATTAACAATTAAAAATCAATTTTTAATTGCTAATTTTACTACCAAAATGGTTCTCTTAATAGAGAATTTTAACAAGCCCAAAATCATTAAAATCTAATTACAGGATCCTAAAATCAAAATAAATTGTGCTGCTATAAATGGTTTATAATTATTTAATAAATTATAGAACTTTTATAGTAACACAAATCTATTCTGATCATAGGTTCCTGTAATTGGATTTTAATGATTTTGGGCTTGCTAAAATTCTTTCATTAAGAGATCATTTTGGTAGTAAAATCATCGAAATTGGTCTAGTAGATTAGAATTTTTAACAATTAAAATTAATTTTTGATTGTTAATAACTTCTGATCTACTGGGCCAATTTCGCTAATTTTACTACCAAAATGATTCTCTCAATGAGAGGATTCTAACAAGCCCAAAATCATTAAAATTTAATTACAGGATCCTAAGATCAAAATAAATTTGTGTTACTATAAATGGTTATAATTATTTAATAAATTATAGAACTTTTATAGGGGTAGGCTAAAGCCAGGTACATCACAAAATTACCTGATATATAACCCGAATTAGTCCGAACAAAACAAAGCGAGACGGCAAAGACAAAAACATGAAATATATAAAAAATGGCCATCCAAACCGTCTTGTTTGACTAAGTAAAAGTGTTGGAAATGCGATTTTACTATATAAAAACTCTTCCTAACCTAACCCTAACCCTAACCCTAATTAAAAAATTGGAAAAATCAGAAAAATCGGGTAATCTCATAATGTACCTGGCTTTAGCCATCCCCTTTTATAGTAATACAAATCTATTCTAATCACAGGATCCTGTAATTGGATTTTAACAATTTTGGGCTTGCTAGAATCCTCTCATTGAGAGGATTATTTTGGTAGTTAAATCATCAAATTTGGTCCAGTAGATCAAAAGTTATTTACTATTAAATGTTATGTTTAACTTTTTAATAATCGTAAAATTTGATTGGCTAATTGGGTATCAGGTGGAGTAGGCTCATAAAACAAAGGGTGGTTTAAAGTGATATTATACTATTGTTAGAGGCTATAACAAAAATCCTTCTGGTATTTATAAACTTCTTTTATAAGCCAGTTTGAAATTAAAAAAAATAATTGTTAAAATTATTCAAAACCAATTAAAAGCATATTTTTTATATCTTTGGGTTTACAAAGAGTATTAATGCCAAGTATACTAAGTTAATTTTATAGTATATTTAAAGGTCATATTCATTATCAATTTCAAAATCTAAAAAGTAAAATACTTAATTCAAGGGGACAATGCATATTCTTTGCTTGGTTAAATTCTAAATGATGAACAATAAAAAGTAAATACTTTTTTAATAAACAACAAACTTATATTATATTTCAACTTTCTCGTAAAAGAGCATTAAAATTAATGCAAAAAAAAAAAAAACAAACCAAAAATTAAACAAGTTGTAGTAAATTGGTATTAGAAATTTAAAACTAATTCACATAAACCTACCTCTTGGACACCACTATAAACCAATAAAGGATCCCTGTAGCCGTGTTGTTGTTATAGTAAGGAGTAAAGAAGGCCTCCCTACTGTAACATTTGGTGCTTTCTGGTGGAAACATTTAAAACATTTGGATATTATTGAAGATATTTAAAAACTTCTACAATTCTAGCTACTGCTGTTCGTTCTGGAAGTCACTTTGCTCACAGACTCTATAAAACCTATTTGCTGCTGCCGTTCGTCCTAGAAGACTCTTTGCCCAAGGACTCTATTTATTTTAATTGCTGTTTATTTCTCATAACTTTTGCTGCTGCTGTTTATCCTGAAAGACTCTTTGCCCAAGGATTCTATCTATTTAACTAAACTTACTAACAAGATATTACTAACAATTAATTATTTTGAGATTTAGTTAAGAGACATAAAGCATATAACTACTGATATTAACAAGCTATATAATTGACATATTAGAACTTACCTAGTAGAACATTATCAAAACTCTGCTCTTCCATACCATACTCTCCAGCTAGGTGCTCCTGATCTTTTTTGTCAAGAGTGCTACCCTCCACTTCGAACTAGTGATTGAATTTTTGCTCGAACACCTTTTGGAAGATTTTGGCATTGGTATTCTGGTACCTACTCTGCTGATTCCTACACCTCCCAAACTACTGGCAACTTTGGTCGTCTGACCACTACTAAAGACTCTACTACTATCCGTACTTGTATTTGAGATATTATTTTTAGCTGCCGATATCAAACAGAACTTGACAACCCAAGAGAAATTGCTCTTGCTATTCTACAATGCTTTACCTATCGAACTACTTTACCTCCTCTTGATTTTGAAGACTATATCACCTTTGACCCATATCTAGATGCTGATACTGGAAATTATAACCCTCAATATCCAGACTTAGGATCTTCTTCTATTGTTGAAGGATCTAGCCATACTTTTAATACTGTACCTTTTCTTACTACCCTAAGGATCGCCCCTCCACTCCTTTTGGTTTTAACCTACTCCCTTTTAGTGAAAATAATAGTATTATTAGTTCTCAAACCCCTCCATTCCAACGTACTAGCCTACCTGCAAGCCCTACAACTTTAACATCTAATCGACCTGAAGTAGACCTTGGAAATTTTTTTGAAACTACCTCTACTTTTAATTTAGATAGACTTTTACTAGACACTACTGAAGAATCAGTAAAGAAAACCAAGAACCTACTTTAATCTTACCTGTAGATAGGGTTGGAGACACGGTGTCCCAGGGCATGCCTTAGGAGCATGCCCTCCTGGTCATGCCTAAGGGCATGCCTTTGAGCCAAAAGGCATGCCCCTATCATATGATTATAAATTTAAATCATGTGAATTGGTATGCATTAATTGGCCAATTTTTGTGAATCATTTGGTAATACAAAATCTGGTTGGCTAATAGAAATAAATAAATTCAAACCAAATTTTATTAATTCTGATAACTATTATCATTGTATATTTGGTTAAAAAAAACTTGAATTTATTTATTAATCAATATATATTTAATAACAAAATAAATAATGAATAACATAAATAAATTAAAAAATTGTTAACTATTAATAAAGTAATATATGTGTATGGAGTATAAAAAGTATAGAACATAGAATATAATTATATAAATCCTATATATACTCTATATCTAATTGTAGCTTTTAAAACTTTGTTAAATAATCTATAATTATATGGAATGTTTAATCTATAAAACAAAAAGTGTATTTCATCTATTTTTGAATTATTTTTACTATAGGTAGAAAAAAAGTAGTTTCAAAATTTATTCATTTAAAATCAAATAATATATATAGTACAATAATTTAGTAATTGACCAATCAGAATTAAAACTTGCTATGCTATATAACATATGATTTATATATAGGTGGGCATGCCCAGGGCACAATAAGAAAAGGCATGCATCAGCCCGAGGCGTGCCCCCTAGGAGCATGCCCAAAATTTTTACCATGCCCCTAACCCTACTTGTAGACAACCCACCTTCTATTATGGCTGAACAAGCTATCGCCGATGCTACTACTGCTATTAATACCTTAGCTGCTGCATTTGTACATGGAGGAGTTGAAAATCCTGTTACTTTCTTTAATAGGGATGGAACCCAAGACCCACTCGAATGGTATTCCGAGTTTAAGCATGCTGCTGTCGCCAACCGATGGAATGCTGATCGGAAATTAGAACTTGTCCTTGTATACTTGAAAGGAATTGCCCTAGACTGGTTCTCCTCTCTTACTACTCAACCTACTGCCGGGATAATGAAAATACAAGTTTCAAACACCTGTTTCTAGCCTGATTTGTTACCCCAAAACAAAAAGCCATTTGGCAAAAACAACTTTTCGAGATAAAACAAGTCACTAATTCTGTTGATGACTATATCAACCGATTTAGAAAATTAAAGAGACGTGTTGACCCTGAGGCGTTTTTCCTGCAGACTTCGTAATTCAACTTTTTATTCAAGGACTCTGTCCTGAGTTTGCCATTAATGTTCAAGCCTCTGAACCAGCTGATCTCAATGCTGCTATGACAACTGCTCAAAATGAGAAACTAAAAAACTTATGATTTCTCCTAATACCGATACAGACCACTCTATTAAACAACTAACTGAATAGATTGCTCAACTTAGTATTAACCTTGCCCAAAAGCAACTACCTGCTAACCTATCTGTGAACTATGCCGATTCCCCTAAACAAGCCAATCCGATTAAACAACCTCCTACTTGCCATTATTGTGGTTGAACCAGACACTTCATTGCACATTGTTGCCTTAAAATGAAGAATCAAAGTAATAAACAAAGAAGAAACAGATAGTCCAACAATAACAACTATCGATATGACTCTTATAGAAACAGATCTAGAAGTCGAGACAATAGAGACCAAGATTATTACAATAGAGACTGAAGCCATTTTAGAAATAGAGACAATCAGAATAATCGAGATGACTACCGCTCTAGAAGTCGAGACTGATCTTCTACCTGGAGACCCACTAATCGAACTCTCTTACCCTACTACAGAAATGTTAACTATCTTGATGGAACTCTTTCCACTACTACTACTACCAACCAACCTCTTAACCCACAAAAATGGAAAACATTCCTAGACAATCCCTCTGTTCGCACCGCCTTATTTTCTTACTTGTACGAAGAAGCTAAAACTGCTAACTTGATCCAGACCTCTGCTTATACCACACCTGTCAAATGTATGTTACATTAACCAGAAACCACAGGAAGCTATTATCGATAGTGAGCTACTATCAGTATGATCGCACACCAACTAGTCCAAGATCTAGGATTAAAAATAGAACAAGCCTCTCTTAGTCTTATCATACCTGCTACTGGAACCCCTTCTCGCCCTTTGGGAATTATCCGAGACTTACCTATAGAAATAGATGGTGCTATTGTTCCTATTATCGTTGAAGTAGTCCCTGCCACCTCTTATTCATTATTACTTGGAAATGACTGGTTAAAAAAAGTTGAAGCCAGTTACAATTGGAAAAATGGATGCTACTCTTTTAAATGGGAAAACAAGAAACATACTATCCCTACCTCCTATGAAAGCAACCAACCATTACCTTCACAACCTATTATTACTGACCCTGCGGAATTAGACACTTATGAACAGAAATACTTAGTCCCTCAAGAAGCTTATGCTTTTATCGCCACACAAAAACCAGACATTACCTCTACCTCTGATGATGACGCCAAAGAACCCCGAAAAACTATGATACAACTCTGATAATTCTAAAAAAGGAAATTTTGTATAGAAATTCATCAAACGTTGTATTTTTATATAGTAAATTTTCAAATTTTGCTTTATTTTATACATCTATTTGGCTAAAATATTGCTAAAATTATACAAACTCAGATTTGAGTTGTATTAGAGTTCTTCAGGGTTCTACACCAACCATGGATTATTCACCAACCTAGATATAGAAAACGTGCCCCTTCTAATCCTCATGTATATGGCAATTGTGGCTCACTAGAACATCTTTTTGCTAACTGTCCTACCAATCGTTGCAATCGTTGTCGATAGGATGGACATATTGCTATCCACTGCCTACAACAAGTACCAAAATGAACCTTTTGTTGAACCTGCAATAGTAATAACTATTTGTACTGAAACTGTCCA
Organism: Gigaspora rosea; assembly: GCA_003550325.1. Taxonomy (NCBI): domain Eukaryota; kingdom Fungi; phylum Glomeromycota; class Glomeromycetes; order Diversisporales; family Gigasporaceae; genus Gigaspora; species Gigaspora rosea. The sequence continues at coordinate 80,896 of QKWP01001504.1, forward strand.
GAAAACATTTGTCATACCTGTAGAGCAACAGGACATATTACTATTGACTGTTCTTTTGGAGCCCTTAAGGAACAGAACTGAATCTGCCAATGTGGATATAATCCTAATGATATTGAAGCCCGTCGAATGTATAACTTTAGTACAAGGTGTACTCACCACTGCTGTCACTGCAAGAAACCAAATAGATAGAAGACCTACAAGTTTTTAACAATCAGTTTGTCTGTCGAGGTTGCATCTCTGACTACTATTATGAACTCCCTCCTGATAACCCTCAACATATATATTATTATAGTCATAAAAAAGGACATGGAACCCTTGTCCAATATAAATTCTGTGAAGAAACCAGACCTACCTCCAAAATGCATAATTTAGAAAGCCTAGAACAAGCCCTTTGGTTTTGTGACCTTGAACACCTTTATGCTTATAAAGCAGAACAAAATGTTCTTTATAATTCTAATTATAATTTGTGGACCAGAATCAAACATTATACCGAGTCCAACAGAAGTGCTAGATCTCAATATGAAATGAACCAGACCCGTATCTTCTGACTTGCAAAGATTTCTTATAGGAATTAGATTAAAGCCTGACTAAAGCCTTAGAACCTTTAATGACTAATCACATTAATCAATCTCGGAATCAAGAAGAAATGTTATTAGTACTTTGTGCTGAACATGCATATTAGAAGAGGATGAAAAATTTCAATTACAACAGACCCTTGAAGTTCCTTTGGCACTAGCTATCCTGAATTTTGTAAAGAGACTGCTCTTGCTAATCTTAGAAGGAACTTTTCAGACACATCTATTGACCTTTGCAAGGAATGTCTTCATGTTAAACATCAAGAAGAACTTGATGAACATGATGGATACTGTACAGAATGTGTACCTCCACCACCACCAATATTCGAACCAAAACCAGACACTATATCTCTAGAACCTATTCAGAATGACCAAACTATTGTTACTATCGAAGTTTTTGAAATATTACAACAACAAGTTGTCCAACAGAACCAAACTATTGAACAACTTCAACAACAAGTTCAAAAACTTGAAAACTTTAATCAACAATTGCTTCGCCTTATTCATCAAGACACCCAGCACCTACAATAGAAAACTGAAGCCCTTGCTACTCTGTTCACAAATACAAATTTTTAGATAATCCTAGGCATGATGACAAACTACCTGTTGACTCAGACAACTGTATTAACAGACCTCTTAAACCTCCTGAACACCCTATAACTTTAATACCTACCCCTGTATATAGTATAGACACCCTTATCCCCTATGAGGAATATACGTTGACCTCAACTACTTCATTAAACACAGGTTCTCTTGCTGCAGACCAAGGACTTAAATTTAGATATTTACTAGAAAAATTTGCAAACATTTTTGCAACAGACATTAATGAATTAGGAAGAACTGATTTAGTTTCTCATTGTATTTTTACAGAAGATGTACTACCTATTCGCTTTAGACCTTATTCTATACCCCAAGTGAACAAACATTTATTAAAGAGGAAATCCAACAGATAATGAAACATAAACTTATCCGACCTTCAAATAGCCCCTGGACTTCACCTGTTGTCCTAGTGAAAAAGAAAAATGACAAATTACGCTTTTGTGTAGACTACCAAAAACTTAATAATGTTACTAAAAAGGATGCATACCCTCTACCTCATATTGATGAAATGTTAAATACTCTTGCTGGATCGCATTGGTTTTCCTACATTTCAAAGACTAATGAACCGAGTATATGAAGGGATTGCTTGGAAATTTGTAGTAGTGTACTTGGATGATACCATAGTATACTCTCGAACATTTGATGACCATCTGAAGCACTTGAATGAAGTATTTCAAAGAATCAAGCAAGCTAGATTACGACTTAATATCGAGAAATATAACTTTTGGATGCAATGACTACGCTTCTTAGGCCATATAATTGCATCTAGTGGAATAGCTCCTGACCCTACCAAAATTGAAGCTGTACAAAAGATCCAACTACCACAGAATATAACTTATTAACTTTGTTCATTTTAGGATTAGCTGGATACTATAGACAATTTATCTAAAACTTTTCTTCTATTGCTAAACTATTGAATCAATTGTTACAAAAAGATGAACCATATCGATGGACCCATATTCAACAAGAAGCTTTTGATGAACTAAAAGACCGACTTACTGCTGCACCTATATTAGCCTATCCTGATTTCAGAAAGACCTTTATTGTGGCTACTGATGCTTCTCACTATGGATTTGGTGCTACTCTTAGTTAATTGGACCAAAACCATAAGGAACACCCCATTGTCTATACAAGCAAAAGTCTATGGAAAGAAGAAGTAAACTACGGCACAACTGAACTAGAATGTGCTGCTATAGTATGGGCAATCAACATTTTCATAAATATTTAGGTGCTACCAAAGTTCATCTTAGTTACAGACCATTCAGCATTAAAATGGTTACACACTGCTGAACCTAAAGGAAGAATTGGAAGATGGATTCTTAAACTCCAACCTTATAACTTTGAAATCTTTCACAAACTCAGAAGAATCTACTCGAATGTTGATGCTCTATCACGCCTACTGACCCAGACAATTAAAACATCTAAATCATGAATTTGAATTGATATAACCAACTTTATGATTATCTAGAATCAGACAAGTTACCAAACGAATTCACAGACTATGAAAAGAAACAATTAATTAACCAGGCAGATATTTTGAAATTAGACATAACCTCTTATATAAAAAGAACCGAAAAGATCCAGAACACCCCTTTCGAGTTATTAAATGGACAAAAGTAGAACCGATCCTATATATGATGCATAAACACCCTACTGCTGGACATTTGGGAACTGATGCTATGTACTATAAAATAGCTGAACAATATTATTGGGATCAAATGTATCGTGACGTCCAAGAATATGTAAAGACTTGTGAGACATGCCAAAAGAGACAAAAAGGATGAAAAAAAGAAGCTCTCCATCTAATCCAAATAGGACGTACTTTTAAGAGAATTGGAATTGATCTAGTCGGACCCTTACCAATAACCACTCGAACTAATTGTTATATTATTGTTGCTACTGACTACCTAACAAAATGGCCAGAAGCCAAAGCTGTTCCCGATGCTGGAGCTAATACACTTGCTCAATTTATTTTGAAGAAATTATTTGTAGACACGGAATTCCAAAGATTATACTCTCTGATCAAGGAAGAAACTTTATTAGTGAAACTATACGAATATTATGTGAAAAGTTTCTCATTAAACATAAATTCTCTTCACCATACCACCCGCAGACAAATGGAATAGTTAAAAGACTTAATCGAACATTATGTGAGTCTCTCACAAAAGTAAAAGAAACAGATGATTGGGATTTATAAATACCTGCTGTTCTCTTAGCTTATTGAACAAAGAAACATACTACTACTGGATATACTCCATTCCAGTTAGTTTATGGAAGACAAGCCACACTACCCAAAGAAGCACTTATTCCTGTATATCCTAAAAAAAATGAAGATACAGAAATAAATATACAAGACAGTATATTACAATGAGCTTACGAGCTAATAGAAAAATTACCTATTATACAAGAAAAAGCCCGAGAAAATACCAGAAAATCTCAAAAGAAACAGAAAAAGTACTTTGATAAAAGGATAAAAGCTAAAACCTTTGAAATTGGAGAAAAAGTATAGATACAACGGAAAGAATTAGAAATGTCTCGTTCTGCGAAATTTGATGATAAAAGAATCGGACCCTTTATTATTCAAGAAAAATTAAACAATAGTGCTTATAAACTTCGAGATATGAAAGAAAAACCTTACAGAAATATTATAATAGCGATAGACTTGCTAAATATTACGAGAAACAGACATAGGAACCTATAATTGTAATTGAAAATTAGAAATTTCTAAAAGAAATTTATTGTGAAAAGGAGTGACATTTGTGTAAAACTTTGTACACAGCCTCATGAAAATCATTGTATTATACTAATATTTATATAATCCTATACTTCGATTGAAATTTCCCTAAAATATTATCAAACTCTCTAAAATGGAATCTACTACTTTACAACCCAATACTATACTCGCTCTTCAAAACTTTCTTTCTATTTGGAGACAAGACCCTGCTGCCCAATACAATTTAGGAATTCTTAGTCAAAATGTAATCCTATGGGATAACCAAAATCCAGAACAAGTAATTGATATTACTCCAAAGGAAGAAACAGAACCCCTTGTTGAACTTAATGAGTTACTGCGACCATTTGATGAAGATATAGAAGCTCTCTTATCTGAAGAACCGATTGAGAAACCCAAGGTGATAATACCAATGTTAAAAGACTTAACTCAGACTCTTAACCCTCAAAAGACCACTCGAACAAATCCTTTCCTTTGAGAAACTTGGACTGCACAAGTTGATAAAAGTCTACAAGACTTACCTAAATTCAAACAATCTTGACGTGGACAAAGACAGGCCATTGAAGCCTATTATTAATTAGGAACTATAATAGAGAAACAGAATGAATATAGAACTCAAATTAGAGAACAATTCGAAAGGTAAAAGGAGACCGAAAACTCAAAGATATTTGGAAAAGAGCTCAGAAAATTAGGAAAATCTTTACAATTTGTCCCAAGGACCTAATGTACCAAACCAATTACCTTTCCGTGACTCAAGTGGTTAAATTGAAAAATGAAGCTTATATAGCTCTATTAGAAGAATTAGAGAAGGAATTTACGGAGTAAATTTTCTTAAGGGGACGAAAATGTTATAGAATGATAGTTTATTATATTATCTTATTATTTTATTATTTCATTTTTATTATTATTATATTGTATTATATTATTATCTTGAGAAGTTGGATACTTAGAATAGTTAATACCGCTTATAACGCTTATACCGATTATAACGCTTATAGCGCTTATACCGCTTATAACGCTATGATGCTTATAGCTTATACCGCTTATAACGCTTATGATGCTTATAGTGCTTATACCGCTTATAATGCTTATGACGCTTATAGCGCTTATACTGCTTATAATGCTTATACCGTTTATATCGCTTATGTTGCTCATGTAGATTATAATGTTTATTATTGTGAATCAATGCTTATAACGCTTATTCTAAAATGTATTTAAAGACACAGAATTTCCCTTAGTCAAACTAGACCAAGACACCCCACCTCTCTTTATATTTATTATACATCTTGTACTGAGATTTCTTAGGAACAGAAACCTAAGGATAGCCCTATCTTAGATTATTAATAAAGAAACTATTTATCTTAATAACACCAAGTTTATTGTCAAGTAATAGTAAAATCGATAATCCCTCATTGAATACTATCACGAACTGCCCTTAGAGAAGAGTATAATTTCTTACAGACTAAGGAATTATACCTACCTCTTGGACACTGCTATAAACTGATAAAGGATCCCTGTAGCCAGTGTTGTACATTGGACAAAATTGGACATAAAAAATACACCTTAAATCAGACTTTAATCCAATAATTAACTAAATATTTTTTTGGACCCAATTAAATTTTAATATAACCACTTTTATAAATCAAATCCAATCATTAATTAGGCATTGGACATTGTAAATTTTCAATGTCCAAGTCCAATCAGACTACTAAATTTATTGGACATGACATCACTGCCTGTAGCCGTGTCGTTGTTATAGTAAGAAGTAAAGAAGGCCTCCCTATTGTAACAACAGGTAATGAGCATTATCCACCCATATGATTATAAAAAACGACAAAAACAATAAACCCAAAAAAGACAAAACCAAAAAAAAATAAAAAATAAAAACAAAAAAAATAAACAAACTATTATATTTCTTATATTCGCTAATATTCACTTATATTCACTTATATTTGCTGATATTCCTCATATTCGTTATTTCTTGCAAAGTGCCGGAAAAGTTAGAATAGGTTTTCTTGTAAAGTGCCAGAAAAGTTAGGTCATTTTCTTGCAAAGTTTTGAAAGAAGTAGGGAATAAATAAAATAAAATAAAATTAAAAAAATAAGTAAAAAAAAACAAACAAAAAACAAAAAACAAACCTGAAAAAAATAATGAAAAAAATCAAAAATGAAAAAAAATAAACTATTATATTTGCTTATATTTGCTTATATTCAATTATATTTGCTCATATTCACGACTTCTTGCAAAGTACTAGAGATATTAGAATTGGTATTCTTGTAAAGTGATGGAAAAGTCAAATCGTTTTCTTGCAAAGTTCTGAAAGAAGTAAAGGATATATAAAATAAAATAAAATTACAAAAATAAGTAAAAAAAAACAACAAAAAACAAAAATGTAAGCAAACTAAATAAAAAAATAAACAAAGCCCAAATTTCCATTTCCCTGAACATGATCTTGCAATTCAGAAATCATCGAAGGTTTTTGCAAAGTGCCAGAATAAAATAAATTAATAAAAATAAAACAAAAAAACAAAACAAAAAACATAAAATGAAAAAATAAAGCAAAACCTTGCAAAAACTTGCATTCTTGAATTTCAAAATTGCTAAAGAAATTAGTTGTGTGTTCTTGCAAAGTGTCGAAAGGCTAAGTTGGCTTGCACAAAGTGCCTAAAAGTCGTTGGATTTCTTGCAAAGTGCTAGTGGTAAAGTGTAGAAATAAAATAAAAAAATTAAAAAATAAAAATAAAAATAAAACAAAACAAAACTAAAAAAAATAAAACAAAATCAAAAAAAAAACCAAAGGAGAATGAAAAAACAATGTAAAATTGATAGAAGATCTAAATTATAAACAATAAAAAAATAAACAAAGATCTAATCCGATCTTGTAATACAACCATCAAAAATCATCGAAATATTTCAAAAATATTAGTCAAATGTATCCTTGATATGATTCAGGTTACAGATCTACTGATCCACCCAGTCATAAAATATTTCAAAAATATTTGAAATATTAAAAAGAAAAAAAAAAAAAGAGAAAGAGAGAAAGGGGTAAAAAGAAAGAAGGGGGAAAGAGATAAAAGGGAGAGAGGAATAAAAATTGCGCAAAAAATGGCTTCTTTTTTTTTAGTTTTTTACACTTTTTGTGGAATATATTTTTATAATCTATGCCAGCTTATATATCAAATGGGCTTAAAAAATTTTGAACTTTGATTTCTTTTTTTTTTTTTTATCTGTAATTCAGATTGAAATTTTTGTGACAGGTCAAGATACTATGTAATTATTAAAGATCTGTTAATCATTATATATCATTTCAAATAATTACGATTATAATCGATTTATAGATATATAACGATTTAATATAAAAAATGATATATATCGATTATAGATATATATCGATTTTTATCCAATTAATCAATATATAACAATATTTTATAATCGATATAAAACGATTAAGTGTTATATATCGATTAATATCTATATATAAAATTTGCTGATAATAGCTTTGGGCCAATTATGTTAATTATGGGCTAAAATTATTTTGTATTAGCTAAATTAAATACAGTTAACTCTTTCTAATTCGAACTAGCTGAGACTGCTTTTTTTTACTATATAAAAATTTGGAAAAGTTCAGTTTTCAAAAGTTATATATAGCTTATCTGAACTTTATAATAAAATTTACAAATGTTCTAGGAAATTTTGTTTAGTTTAGAGAGAGTTTAATAGTGTTCAGTTTAAAGAGGTTCAGATTAGAGAGAGGCGATTGTAATTAGAATTGTTAAACTATTAGAAAATTTTAGATAGTATCAATTTCTAGTATTTAGAAACAATTATTTATAATATGTTTTAATTTCATTCAAATGTTCTAGCCATAAATCTATAAATTATTATACAAAATTTAGTTTAACAAACACTGAATTGTTACCTATTGTATATGTTAATTACTATTTTCATACTTTTTTTTTTTTTTTTATATCTTGCTCCTAAAATTATTATATTTGCAGAATTCATGATTAGTGTATTTAGTAAGATTTGATTTGTTTAATTACATGAATATTATTTCACAGTTCTAGACTAATTATATCATTAAATTAAATAAATTAGTTAAATAATTAGAAAATTATTATTATCTCCAGCAGGTTTTAAATACTATTCAAATGTTCTAAACATGTATCATATTACTTACAAGTTACTATATTTATTATAATTCAGTCTATAAAACACTAAAATTACTATTCTTATATTCTTTTTTTTATTGCCTTGCCTCTAAATTGTCACTTTCACAGAATTCAATATTATCATGTTCAGTAAAAATTAGATCAGCTTAATTGCTTTAGATAATTATATTGATATAGTTAGCTGTATGTTTATATTACTTTATTTGTCATTTTCAGCAAATTTTAATTTAAAGATTATTGTGTCTAGTAAAGGTCGAAACTATACAATCACATATAATTATTTTGTAGCTCTATGGAAATTATATTAATTGTAAAACAAAATTATTAATAATTAACAAAATTAAACAATTAGAAATTTGGAGGTCTTACTTCTAATGCCCAGCAGAATCTAATACTTACCAGAACATATATTCTGTATGTTTTTCTTATCTACTAGTAAACGGAAACCATTGTAAGTCCTGAGCGAAATCATTTCTATTTTAGCTTTTTGTTTTTTTGTATGATTTTGGTTTAAATAACCCTGTTTTTGGTTCAAATAAACTCAGTTTGGTTTAAATAAACCTGTCTTGGTTTAATGAACCTAATCTTGGCTCAAATAACTCTAAACTTGGTTTTTGAACCATCAAAAAAATCAATTCTTGGTTCAAAAACCTCAAAAAACCCTAGTTTGGTTAAAATAAACCTGGTTTTGGTTCAAATAAACCTAATTTTGGTTCAGATTTGTTTAATGAACCTGATTTGATATAAGTTACCAAATTAAGGTTAGTGTAATATTACACAACATTAGCAGCGTGTAACCAAAAATTATTTTTGCAAAAACAAAATATACTGGCCTTTTGTAATATACTTGCATCTCGCCCAATCATATTATGCTATTGTGTTACACAATATGCAGACAGATATTTCAAAATTGTTTTTGATATTTTTATTACAAATACATTAGAAACAATACTTATGAAGCATCAAAAAGGTAACATTTGTATCACTTTACCTAGTAATTAAGTGTCCTGAGCATAGCGAAGGACAACTGGACTAATATTGTCAAATTTACTTCTGTTGAGTATTTTTAATCTTTTAGTGAGAATTGCAAATTATAAAAGTTTTGCTAGCATTATAAATTTTTTTTAGTAGAGTTTTAGCAAAGTTTTGATAGCTTCCAATTAACAATACAATGAATTGTTATTTTAATTTTTAAATAAATCTATTTAATGCACTTACATTATTCAATAGAACTATTATTTTTAGCAAAATTTTATCTACTAAAATTACTTAACAAATTTTAAGCACCTTTTGCCTTACCTATTCAAATCACTATTTTTAACAAACTATATTCTCTAAAATTGCTGTTTTAGTTTGTCATATGGGCAGATTTGACTCCAAATATAATTATCATAAAATTCACGTTGATTAATGTTGATTGGCTAATTTATCTCGTACAATATTAAAAATTTTGGTTTTGCAAAGTGGTGCAATCTTTTTTTTTTAAAACATAACATAGTTTGATATTTCACATTTATACAACGAGGCTTTAGCTTTTTTGATCTTCTGATTCTAAAAACTTCAAACCTTTTACTCATGAGATTGTCAATGGGTAAATCGTGTAAAAATACATAATATTGTAAGGTTTTACAGCTTTTTATTGTTTGAATCAATCACCAGGTAATTTATTTATACACTTTAAAGCACTTGTTTAAGAACATAATACCTATTGCAAACAAATACAAATGTTACTTCATAATGATATTAATATTTATTACAACTGAAATACTAGTTTACTATGTCGAAATAGGTCGAAAGCAGTCAACTAAAAAGATGCCAAAATGTTTTAAGTAAGCTTTAAAGAATTTTATAATGTTGCTATATTGTTAAGCTAATTAATTTAATAATGATAATTGTAATACTTATGTGTATTTATTAATGATTTTATAGAAGTTAATTGTCAAATATATGTAAAAGTTGGTTTAGTCAAATATCTGATATGTATAAGGGTAGTTTAATTTAATAATATAGACTAAAGATTGTAATATGTTTTGTAAAAAGTAGATAGCAAAAAGATATGACAAAATTACTATTCAAAATATAATAAAGGTAAAGCTTCATCAATAATATATTACTATGATAATAAATATTATATCGATATCGAATTTTTTTATTAATGTGATTGTTAGTAATCAACATTTCATGCAAATATCACAATCAATTTTTTGATTGGTTAATGGTCTTGTTTTGGTTATCATATGTATGTATGTGATAAATCGAAATTTGTGAATAGAGTCAAATCCATCCATATATCAGAATCATTACAAAATTTTTGTATATTAGATATATTATTTAAAGTTATTAGTTATTGTAAATTTTAGAATAAGAATTGTGTAATTCTATTGGTTAATCAAGGCATCAAATGACTAACTGTTTACCTACTACAGTCAGACCTCTATAAATGCAACTTCCATAAATGCAATACCTCTCTAAATGCATGTTTTTTTTTTCGTAAGAAGTTATTAGTGCTAAATGCACGTTCTATATTCTGTAAATGCACGTTCTCTTAAATAACATTTTATATTATACTACCTCCCTAAATGCACATAGCCAATCAAATTTTAGTATTTAAGATAGGTTATACAGATTTGGGTAGAAGTTATACAAACTCAATGATCTAATTTTTAATGCTGCAATTTAATTGGCTCTCTCTAAATGCAAACCTTCCTAAATGCACATTGTGGGCTTGTCCCTACAAGTTGCATTTATGGAGGATTGACTGTATAATTTTTGGGGTACAAACAAAATCAGCCAATATGCCTATTTTTTTGTCAAGTTAATCTAAATTTTGCTACTAAGTAAAGTTGTTCAGAGCATAATTTTACATATAATTGCTGATTTAAAATTAGTAAATATTTGTTTTTGACAAAGTTACATTTTGAAATTGTACAAAATTAACAAAATTTTAACTTGGTTTTTAAGCTCAATTCTTTTTTCTTTTTTTAATTTTAACATAATAAATTAGATTTAAAAAAACTTTAGCTCAAAGTTATAATAAATTCATATATTTTTTTAAAAATTTTAAATAACAACGAAAGGGACATCATCAGCAAATTTATAATAGCATAATCTTACGTAAGGTCTTACGAACCGTAATATAAGCAAAATATTACGTAATATATTTCGAAATATTTCAAAATATCAATATTTCGAAATATTATGAAATTAATTTCGAAATATTATGAAATTAATTTCGAAATATTTTGAAATATATTACGAAATATTTCGAACCCTTTCAAAATATGTTACAAAATATTTCGAACCCTTTCAATTAATTTAGGACTAGGAAACCAAGCTGGATTAGTAGATTTGTAACCTGGATCACGCATTAGACTGATTTTTCGAAATAGTTCGAAATAGTTTGATGGTGTTCAAATTCTGTACTACAAGATCAGATTAGATCTTTTGTTTATAATTAAATCTTCTATTTTGTTTTTTTTCACTTTTTTATTTTC